>VWZO01009224.1:1117118-1143508 GCA_013396975.1 Bucco capensis | reverse complement strand
GCGGGGTAAGCCGGGGAAGGAGCCCCCGCGAGCCGCGGGGACAAGGGAGAAGCCGCCGCCCTTTCAGAGGCACTGGTGGTGCGGGGCTGCCCGTCCCGCGGTGGGTGCTTACCGGCTGCCTCCCGGCAGGCTCCACACGGCTGCGGGCGGCAGGGAGCGGCGGAGAGGGTGGCGAACACCGAGCTCCTTCCATGGGAGCGGTCGCTAAGGTGACTGTCCCCGGGGCTGGGGTGACCCCGAGTGACAGCCCGGAGCGTGCAGAACTTCTGTTCGCGGAATGCGGAGAAGGGAGGCTGGGGCCATGCTGCCCTCGGGGCTTTCCCCGGGGCGAACCCAATCTGAACTTCACGGCGGTTTGCACTGAGACATGAAGCGGATCTTCGGGCCCGGAAGCCACGCCGGGAGGATTGGGTCTGCCAGAGGAGCACTTAAGCCCCTTGCTTTGCACCATCGTTCATGGCAAAGGCAGTTTATAAATGCAGTGTATAATTTGTACACGCCTAATCTAATAGCGCACCAGAGATGAGGTGAGATGCAATACATGTGTTGCAACTGCATAGTTTGAAATCTCTGTGATGAAATACAATACTTGCCTGTAAAACTTGTCACAGCAAGGTTCCCCAAAGTTAAAATAACTTCCCAAACTCTAGGCATCCCCACACTGAGTTTTATCATTTAACACTGGTAAGTGCTTAGCATTTACTAAGCACTTTTACAATTGTTTGTGCTAGGGGCACAGATTCAGGCCTTCTACGTTTCATCAAGATAACATTATAAACTTTATTATTTATGTGCCTACAAATACTCAGAGATCTCAGGACTTTTCAAGAGGGGGCTCCTATTAGTATTTTTTAAAGCTTGGCAATATGGTCTCAGTCCAAACCTGGGAACAAAGGCTGAGGAAAAGAAAGAAATATATCCTAACAATAATAAATGCAAAACCTCAGGAGTGTCCCATAAAAAAATAAAAAGGAAATCAAACTCAGATTTGTTCTTCTTTCAGTGTCATTTATATGAAATACCTTGGGTGGGGGAGAGCTAGTTATAAACAGCAAAAGCAAAATTACATGTTTAATGTATGTTTGGAAAAAAACCCCACAAATCCCAAACACAACATTTATGGCTGTTCATAATGAGTGAGGTTTGGGTCAGATGGGGTCTTACCCAGGGCCCTGGGAGCTGAGCTTGGAGGTGTTCAGTTGGCTAGGCCAGCTCCTGTCTAAGTACAGATGTGTGGAATTAAAGAGCTATCACAAGCCAGATCCAGAGTTGGATAAAGCAAGGGCCTATGTATTTATTTAAAGGATATGGATCAGATAATAACTGAATTAAGAAGAGAAGAAAGGAGGAAAGAAGCCTCTTTTTCTACTCACAGCTTATCTGCCAGGAACACTTTACTGCTTCCCTACAGCCATCATGAAACTTGATGCCAGGAACAGGCTCCTTTCCTGCTGTGGTGCTGGGAATATCCAAGTTCCCAGGGCCACAGAGAGGTGGGGGGAGACAAGGAAAACATCTCTTTCTAAAATTCAGGTTAAAAATAGCATCTCAAAGAAAATGACCTTTGTTGGGACACGAGGGCGAGATCCTGTCCTTGAGAGCCTGCCCTGGTCAGTCCAGATACATGATTCCCTTGATACCCTGTTAACCTCCATGTAGCTAATACTGGAGGCCACGGGACTGTGGTCCAACCTATGCTCTCTGCCAGGCCTAGCATCTCCCCATTGCACATAAGTGGAGGAACCCCCCTCCTCTTCTCCCTGAGCCCCCAGGAATTTGAGGACATTTCTTCTCCTAGGTAGCATCCCCCCCCATCTCATGATAACATCAGAAAAATGAAAGAGAAGTGAATGCTGACTAGTTACCATATTATTGTATGGGGTTTAAGCCATGAATAAAAAGCCACCTGAGAAAGCTGGATTGGGTCTGAAGAATTCACCTAGCTGATACCCAAACAGTACACAGGGCTTTAGCAGAGCAATTACTGCATACTAGCTCCCTGTGAGAAATCAAAGGGATATATGAGCATGCAGTATTTATGAGACTGTAACACCTTCTCGTGTCTTGCTGGAGTGAAATATGATTTGAAAATACAATTTAAGCTAAATCAACTTAATAAAATATAGAAATGCACTTGGTGAATCTTTTCACTAACTCAGTAATCGCTTAAACCTCTTAGGGAAAGGTATTTGGTTTACTAAAGGCTGAGCCATGAGTGGTTTGAGCATCACCATTTTCCCCCAAGGTACTCACAGGAGTATAGGGAAAAGGATTACACCTTATTACAAATAAGGCACATTTTAGGAAAATAGTCAATTGCAGGAATGACAGAGAAAACACATATAGTGAAAACTTATCACAGCAAGAGCAGAGAGAACAGACTAGAGAGAAGGGAGAGAATAGGATGGATAGGAGGCAACATCATGGGCTGGTGTGCGCCTCTGGATGGTGGAGGAAGGGAATGAGAGAGAATTTTTTTACACCTTCATTCACAACATGAGTTTTAACTGGATCATATTCTATTGGCATGTAAAGGTACACAGACTGTAGGAGATCCTTCTGCTCCAGCTGAGGATACCATACTCTTAAATTGCAAAGGAGTACTTTTATTTGAGAAGTGGATTTGATGGGGTATGGGTGCTAAACCATTTGGGTTTCTGCTCACCAGGACCACAAAGAGAACTTTTGCTGACAAGAAGGAAAAAATAAAAGAGGAGGAGGGCACAATAATAAAATATCTAAGTAGTATATGGTTATGGAAGAATCTGCTCCAACAGAAAAATGCTGGAAGTTACAGTAGTCAAGGAGCAGCTGGAGGAAGCAACAGACAGCGCAGGCCTGAGAGCACATGGGAAGAAGCAATGGGAGATGGAGCATGAAGAGGAAGAATTAAAAACATGTGAAAAGCAAAGCCAATGCAACTACAGTTGTCAGTTTAGTCATTATTTTGGATTTGCCCTTCTCTTTGGCTGTTTTTTTTTAATTCATCCCTAGCCAGAGCCCAGTCATTCAGCTTTATTTATTTGTATAATCTGCTTTTCCATGTCTGTTGGTATTCCTGAATAAGACATGTACAGGGATGAAGCAGGAGTGGGGATTGGGATAAACTGCTCTTGTTTTCCTGTAAAATAATGATTTTAATGTCTGGCAGAAAAAAAAAAACAACAACCCCAACAAAAAAACCACCTTGATGTCAGGCAAACAGGATTGAAGAAGAAAATGTTAAAGGACAATATTTGATTGATCAAGTTAATTTTAACAATATCAGGAAATTATAACTAGCTTGGCACTGGTCTACAGTTCTGCAGTCTCATGTACCTCTTCACAACTTAGTCCTGAGTGAAATGGAGAAAGAAATGTTGAAGGGTAAGCACAGGGATATCTGAGTATCACAGAAATGTTTTGCAGGCTTCCACTCATTTGTTTCCCATCAGTAATTTCACTTTCCCTAATCAGTGGGAATAGAATTATTAGATTAAGCTAGAAGTGGTTTAATGCCAGATGCAAACTAGAGTCAAGTAATAAAGTATTTTTACCATGTAAATGAAAATAATTAGTGGCAAAAATAGTGCTATTATTTTGTAGGTAATAAAAATTCTGCAGATCATGCTGTCATTAGAAGTCTCTTACAAAGCTGTGACTGCAAACTGTAGCTGTATGAGTAGTGAAATTACTATGTTGCCTGTGCTCCTTATTGAACAGGACCAGAAATACACACTTAAAAATGCATGCTTTGAATATAGGTTCCAATCCTTTAAACTGATGTGTAGAAGATGACCCATCCTACATAGATGCTAGTTTTAGAGCTGGTTGTGTTTAATTACAAATACACAGTTTGTTTGGTGGTTCATTTGGTTTTGGTGTGTTTTTTGTTTTGGTATTTATAAAAACATCAACAAGAATATTTATATCAGATTCTGAGGCATTCTTAGTATGAAATATATTAACGGTAGGAAATTTAAAATGAAAAGTGAAAATTCTGCCCTAAAGTTTTGTCTATAGAGGGGAAGTCGATAGAGTTATTCTAGCAACCCTCTTGCTTGAAAGTCACTCTGCCTTGGGAATAAATATATTTTTTATAGAAGTCTGGAACTGTGTAACCTTAGCAATGCCCCAGCAAGGGAGCTGATCCATACTCATGCTGCAGAGAAGTGGATTTTCTGGTGTGCATAAGCCCCTGGTTTATATGAATGGCAGTTCAGTGTTGCAGCTCTCAGCACTAGAGGGCACAGGCACAGCTCCTCTGTGTCCCGGGAGCATGGGGACATGGCAGCCCTAACCAACTCCCCTCCTGCCTGCACTTTATTTATTTATTTTAATCATTTTTGCCTTTATCATGAGAAAGGTTTCTTTAAACATTTGTTTCTTTTTATCTCTGTAGCCCAGTATTGATTGGTTTCTAAACAGAAGTTTCCTGTGCTGCTGTATAGTTGGTCCAACTTTCCCTCTAGATTCACTAAGATCATGAGAACAAACTTAAATGGTTTATACCCCGGACAAGCACATTGCTGAAGCACTTGAAGGGAAATCCTGTGCGTGTCACTGTGGGGACAGACAGATGAATGAGTCTGTTACATGACAGCATTTCCTATTTTACTGTGATACAACTGCAGGTAGCTGTATTACTGTTGATAAAATGTTGGTCATCTTGGTAGAAACAGGGGGGCTGTTGTAGAAAATGTAACTAAAAGGCTTCTTAAAGAAAAAGGTTCTAAGCTTTGTATTTTAATATGCATAAAAATCAGAATAATAGAATATTGTATATTCTCTCCATACAGAATTATTGTCTCAATTTTGAGCAGTACCTGGCCATTCCATTTCTCATTTCCTTTACTAGGCATGACTCCATGATCCACTTTACAAACCCAGCGCCATTGTATCAGGACTAAATAATACAGCCCAAAGACACAGCTATTCTGCCCTGGTTAGAGTGGTGCTTTATTTTGGTAGCCAAACTGGAAGCATTGACTGGAGAAGAGTTATTATTGTGCTGCCTGGTTCTCTTGCTGCTTTGCAATTGACAAAGCATCATTTATCATGCTTTGCATTCCAATTTTTCTTTGCATGTTTTCCAGCTCATCATAACATAATTATGTTTCTGTTTCTACCAGCCAGGGGCCGATACTTTCTTTTACTAAGACAACAGCTGCACTGCACAACCTTGATGAATCCCCATAAGGGTAAAATGTGTCTGTGGTGCTTGTTTCTGCCTTGGCAACCCAAATGTTCAAGCTCTTTTTTATGACAAATGCTGTTCTATAGTGCACCCAACCCCGATGCTCTCATAGCATTTCTCAAAATGAGGTTTTATATTGTAATTTAGACTTGAAATATTAAACATCCTGGCTGGTTTGTAATTCTAAAGGCTTCTTCTGTAACATGTCTTTTTATAGTGTTTGTGGGTTCATAAAGACTGAGATAGAATTTTAGAGGGCCGTAGTTATTGATATGCAATGAAGTTTTTGAATGATCTTATGTGTGAAAATCAGCACAATCTGGAGATCTGCTTTATGCCCCTAAAAGGCATCTTAAGGGAGTTTTCATGGTACAGGTGAATTATTTCCCTACTTGGCCTCAGTTGGTCCAGCCACACCACAATGTAAAGGTAATTATATAACCTCATCTGTGGAGTGCATGAACTTCTAGGGATGGAAAATGCTGCTACATATTTTTGTAGTATTTTTGTTATTACTCACTAGATACTTTATTTCACTCTAGTATTTTGAACCTGAAATTTCAAAGTCCTTTGGAAAGGAAAGATAGTTTTTTGGGGGTTTTTTGCAGGGGTGAAATAATCAGAGGAGGGAAAAGTGTGGCTCAGTTATACCCTTACTAACTCCCATCTGGTCTTGAAATCTATCCATCAGGATACTATGAACAACTGAAACAGTGACTTTTTCAGTCATTCTAGATTACCCAGATTTGCAAGAATAGGGAATATTGTGTCTTGGACAAACCTACAGCCTGGATAACCACATTCTTCAGTGCAAATTTTTCCCCTCAAATTTTGCTTTCTATGCTAATCTCCTGGATGTTATTACTGCTGTCACCATCATTTCAATTCATGTGCTTAGTCCTGTTTACACCTATGTGTACTGTGTTCTAAGGACACTTTGGGATGTTTGAGCATGAGGATGTATGTAGCAACATTTCAGTTCTGTCCATTGCAGTGGTTATTGATGTAATTGCCTGAAGGGCTCTTAGATATTGATGGAAACTGTACCTGCCTAGCCAGGGCTAACTTCACTCACTGTGAAGGGTGAGTATAATTCTGCTGTTCCTAAAAAAGGTATCAGGCTTGTTGTTTAGGATGTACATTGACTGTATGGCTTATAAGAAGAGCTTTCCTTGTGCTGTTTCTTCCTTGTAACTCCATGGCAAATTCTGGCAGATTCTGCTGAGATATATTTTGGCTTTTTTTTTGTTTGTTTGTTTATCTTTAGTTTCTTTACTCAGTCCACTCACACAAGTTCAGTGTAAGATGTGCATTTTCTTTCTGATTCATGTACAGTAATTACTTCCTAACATCTGCCTAACAGATTTTGTAAGAAAAGTAACTCTGCAAATACTAAGAAAAAAAAATTAATGTATGAAATCTTTGAAATCTCTATTACTGAGGTTTGTTATCCACAGCTGACTGGATTCATTCCCAGCCAGGAAGCTGGTTCAGCAAAACAGCTGCATTGGTTATTCAACTGAAGGCCTGATTCTGCTCTCATCCTCACCGAGGTAAATCAGGAATAGTACTGGAGAAAAATAAAGAATATCCCTAGTGCAAAATGCATGTTGGAGAAAAATTAAACATTATGGTATAGAACAACAAGAGAATTCTAGCAGGTACTCTGCCATCCTGGCATAGGTGCTAGGCAGTATCTTCATGTCTTATAGAAACCTTACACCAAATGCACTGCTCACTCCTGGGAGCATTCTCCTACATATAGACTGTGGTAGCACCAAGTGGCCAACAAAATTAAAGCCCAGTTGAGCTTAGTGTTGCATCCTAGTACCATGAATCAACATGGGACTTCTGTACTAAGCACCACATTCATTACTGGTCACATCTGGTTCATAATTGTTCCCTCTCAGTTATTTAATTTCTAGGATATCTCCTATGATTTCCTTTATACCTTCTAGTGCAAGAAAACATACTTGTTAGTTTTCCTCCCAGGCTGAATCAATCCTTGTAATAATTAATTTAGAAGTACACTTTAGAAAGGGGATGTAAAATGAGGAGCATTGCAGTGAAAAAGGGGGCAGAGCGTTCATAGGCAAAGTATTTCCTATATAAGATGACAATGCTATATCTCAGGGCAACAAAGGATTGTTAACAGAGCCTCACATGCTCTAGAGATAGACATCTTCAATCCTCAAGGCCTTTAACACCCTTCCTATTTGATCTTATTGCAAATTAGCAGCATGTGCTGTTAATAACATCAAAAGTTACAGTATCTGAGAGTTCACCCTGCAATCCTCATCCTGCTTCCTCCAACACAAGGTATCTATTATATCTTGGCTACAGTCTTTGATTCTCATGTAGCAAAGGTATCTGTGGTTTTGGTTGTGCTTTGGAGTCAGGAGCACCTGCAGTTGCTGTGAGCTGGTAATGTCAGTTCAGATTCCTGTTAGAGACCTCTTAGTGGGGCTTCCTGAACTCCGGCACATAGGAACCTTCCAGTTCACAGTGCTATGCTTTGATACCAACATCTGTGGATTATTTTCATTTGTTGACTTTTCCTGGTACATTACTGAATCTTCTCTGGAGTTACAGTAAGTTTTAAAATGGAAATCTGAAGTTTGCAGCTGCTACCCTTTCAGGCACAAGAGGAAACACTCATCCCCTGCATGAAACCCCATCATTCCCAGACCCTGGGAGATTTTGAGGAAGAGAACAGCAGAGGGAAGGCTGCAATATTCAGCACCTAAGCCAGAGAGCACAAAGCATCTCTTCCCTTCCTGTGCTGTGGAAATAAGTATGAGATGTGCTGAGCAGAGGGTGGGTCCTCAGTCCCATCCTGAGACCTGTGCCCAGTGCCTCAGCACCCACAAGGATGGGGTTACAGCAGCAGCTATGCTTTGGTTTAGAACAAGGACAAACTCCTAGCCTTTGATGTTGTGGGGCTCAGATTGAAATTGCTTCTAGTTTCAAATCTCTTCAGCAACAAATTCTGCAAAAAAATAAGGCTTTCTAGGGCAACTTCAGTAAGATTGGAAAGATCCTTCTGCTGCTTTGAAATCTGTGAGCGTGAATGATTTATTCAGCACAGCACCCCTTGGCTACTCATATCTATCTGATACTCAAATATATCTTTAATTATCAATCTGAGGTGATTATTTTTTTTCACTAGACAATACCCAACTGTATTGTAAGAGCTATTGGGACTGCGCCAGAGAATTTGGCAGCAAGATATGGAACATTTGGGCTTTTGACACTTAGGAACATATGGAAAGAGGTTTGGAGGATTGCCACATGCAGTGTAGCTTGGAAGATGCTACATTTCTTCATCCTTTTTTTTTTGTGGACAGAAGTAGAAGAAATGTTACTTTTTTGGAGGATCCTAATTCCTGTTCATTTTATACAACATACTGCTGCTCTAGAATAAACCACAGTCCTCAGTTGCAAGATTGGAGCAAAATCAGCTGCATGTTCATGGGCAACTGTAGATGGGTAATTAAAAGAGTTTCAGTACAGCAGACCTTTCCAAGTTTTTACCTTGAGATTCATGAGATTCCTTGCAGGTGAACTCACAAAGATACAGTCTGGTGACTCAGATCATGGGGTGAAAAGGGAATATCTGGTGCCTGGCCTGAGTCAGGATGTGCATGGTTTACTGCAGTCTTTGAGGATAAGACCCTGCTAGGTGGTCTATTCTGCTTTCTCCTGCTGTGGCCATCTGTCTCCCTATTACTTTGATACTCATAGATAGAGAATTTGGGCTGCCTGCCTCTGGTGCATAGTTTCATCATGTGGCTTGGAGCCCCAGCACTACACTTCAAATGCCAATCATGTTTGGGGCAGCAGAGCATGGGACAGAGGAGGATTACTTCAGCTCATCACTCACGACTGGACATGTACTAATCAGCATTGTCCTCATACCACTTTATGGACAGATGCCTCATGCCCATGACAGGAGAAGTCTGTGTCTCCTGTCCTGGTTTGAGTCAGAACAAGGTGTTCCATTCCATATATGTCATATTCAGTATAAAACTGAGGGCCAATCTCTGAAACTTTCACACCAAGTTTGGGCCTTAGTGTGTCTTACATAAAGCCTAAGACCCAAGCAAGGCAGGTGCATAATTAAGCTATTTAGCACCTAATTAACAGCCAATACAAAAAAGGAGAGGTTTTGGGTCTTTACTCTCCCTGCAGGCTGAGCACCTGAGTCATCTGGGGTGGTGAACTGGTAATGCTCCTGGTGAGGAAGCTCAGCTCTGCTGCTACAGGACTCTCTCTATTCTGCCTTTGGTGTCAATCCAAGAGTTCCTGAATCCAGTTCCAGGATCCAGCTCCTGATTCCTGTCTGCTGCTGAGTCCTCCTGCTACAGTATCAGTGGTAAAGGTGAGGTAGTTGCTACCAAGGGGGGATTTGGTAGCTATTTTCATTAAAGTAGTTTAAGTTTTCATTTCCAATTCTCTCTCTCTCTCTCTTAATTCCCTTTTTCCTTCCTGGAGTAGGCAAAAAGGTATAATAGAGAATATCTGTCTCTGGATTAGTGGTTGGCCCAGCCCTAAACCTTGACAGTCTCTCAGAGTTGTTTTCTCTATCAGAAAAGCGATGCACAATTTGCTTCATATTTGGTAATTCATTCACCATAAGCACTGTGTAAGAAAGGGGTTTTTTAAATGCATTTTTTGTGATGCAGTTGTGTGGCTGGTTGGGAGGCTGCAGAAAATAAAGAATTTATTGGAATACACAAACATGCATATCCTCAATTTGCACAACTGGGCCTGCAGCTTAGTGAATACTAATTAATCTTACTAACTCTTAGGAAATGATCATCATCCTGGTTTAGTGATGACTGACAAAGACCAAAGAGAGTGGCAGAGGCTTGCACTGAGTGACAGATAAAGTCACAGCAGCCAGAGTTATGAACTTCTTTGGTGTCCTGAAGAGTAAATCACTTAAGCTTGCCAAGACTGTATCTGACTGGCAGGATGGAGGCACTCTGGGGCTTTTCTCTCAATCCCTGTCCCCACTAGCTTGGTTCAGGGCAGGCTGCAGGTTTCATCCCACCTGAGTTCTCAGGTTTTTCTCTCCTTGAAGAGTAAGAGCAATGGGGAGAAGGTATATGCCAGCTCTGCCTTCAGCCCAGGTATACAGTCACTTCTGGGAAATGGGAAGCACAATTAAACCCTGCATTTTGGTCATAGCCTGAGTGTTTCTTGTGCAGAAATTCATTGTGGCTTTTTATCTTCCATTATCATGTGACTGTTTCAACACATGTGGCCAAATAATGACTAGACAGAGTGAGTTCCTGTTATTTCTTTACATGCCAGGGGTCACTAAGCTACCTCTAGGTTATGAAAGAGGTAACTGAAGGCTAGGAAGATGACATCCAGGAACAGGAATTGAGCACAGAGGAACTGGTGACCAGAGTGCAGAAAAGAACATCTCCTCCAAAGACATTCAGAGACCTGTGGCAATAACTCTTGAGGACTCACTATGGAAGTTAGAAGAGCAAAAGAGATAGGCAAACCCCAAATAATTTGAATGGGATTTACTTTAGAATGAAACTTATGCCTTTCTGGACAAAACCTGGAAAAGTTTGAGTGAGTTTCAAGCATTTTGTGTTGCCTTATATCCTGTGGCTGCTGCACTGTTTTCTTTTGAGCCAATTAAAATATGATTTAATTTTATTATTTTGCTTCTAGCAGCCCTGAGAAACATTAGGGGTATTTCTACTTTCTGTGGCCACCACTGCCCCAAGTTCTGCTATTCAGAGTATGCCCTTCCCTTCTTGAGTTTCAGTTTTGGTGTCCATTTAGAAATCTTTTTGACCCTAACACAGTTATGTTCATAATTTTCTTAGACTAAAAAGCACTAAAACTATCATTCAGAACAGCCTTTCCATGGATGGGATGTAACCCCATCCAGTTACATGCTTTTTTTGCATCTCCATTCCCATCTCTACTGATCTAAAAGGAGAAAAAATGCTCTGCTATCAGCCCATTCCTTCTGCCTGATTAACAGGCAGCTATCACAGGTCTTCCTTTATGCTATTATAGTTTCATTTTCGGGGGGGGGAGGGGGGAAGGAAGATGGATTTTGAGCTCCTGGATTGTGGCACCATTGCAAAAAAAAAAAAATCAGCTTTCTGTTTATACCAAAGGGCCAGCAGTACCTCCTTAATCAGGCTGTCTGTTTGTTGGAAATCAGGAGATATTTTCCCTAAAAGCATCCGGCAGTGCAGTGTAATTCAGTAATAACTGCTTCTCAGGGGATCAGGAGGGAAGCCCCAGAAGAAAGACTGTAGGTGCCCAGAGAAGCACTGGTGAGTAGTTCACGTTGGGAGTTTTCTTTTGCCTTTTTTTTTTTTTTTTTAAGATTGCCTGAATTTGATGGAGGCTTTTTCACTTAAAAGGCAGAAAGACCTACAAATTAAGCAACATCTAGCTCCTAATGTGTGAAACTGCAATTTGCATACATCATGGCAGCTGCTGAGTGGGTCCTTATTACCTCTGCTGGAGTGTTAATTTAGCCACAACTTTCTCATTTATTTAAATGAAAAAGCAGCGGGTGGCTGGCATGCCACATTATCTGTCAGGCAACCTGGGAATCAGGTTGACAGAGCCAGGAAGAGATTTCAATTCAGAGAGACTGCAGGGGTACTGCCCCCTGGACCAGTGGTCACAGGCAAGCTCAAGATTGCCCTTGGTCTGCTCTAAAGGTCAACACTTACCCTAAGGAGGGGGGGGAAATCAATGTTGTGTTTGGACTGACATAAGAGAATAGATAATAGGATTAAACTGGAAATCTGTTTCTGTTTTTTGTTTCCCTATGTATCCAAACTGGCACTGTTCAAATGGATATGATAACCCAAATATTATTATTACTGGTCCTAACATAATATGAAGAGAATAATCACCATTTGCAGAGCATCTAGTGTAATGTGGGCCAAACCCACAATCAGGGCCTGAATGCACTCTGTTTGCCTGCCCAAGCAGAAGGATGCCAAAGCTGTCCATAGGATGTTCCTTCTTCTCCCCATCCCTAGAGGAACTTGCTTACCATTCTGCTCCTGAGGACTGCTTTCCCATTTACTGTGACTGCTGTACATTTGCTGGGCTGAGTATAACTTTATATATTTTATATTGGTTTTAGTTTTGTTGCTTTATTAATCTGTTTTCACTTCAATCCTTGGGTATCCTCCTTTTCCTGATTCCCTTTTTCTGCTGGGGAGGGATCACTGGTTGATAGAGCAACTGCTGTAGTTTAGTCCTGGATATGGGTTGAATGTCAATAGCCCCTCACTACAAGAAAGACATGGAGGTGCTGGAGTGTGTACAAAAGAGAGCAATGAAGCTGCTCAAGGGTCTAGAGCACAAGTCATGTGAGGAGCAGCTGAGGGAACTGAGGTTGTTTAGCCTGGAGAAAAGGAGATTGAGGAGAAGAGGCTGTAGCAAGGTGGAGTCTCTTCTCCCAAGTAACAAGGTCAGGAGGAAATGGCCTCAAGTTGCAGCAGGAGAGGTTTAGGTTGGACATTAGGAAAATTGTCTTCTCTGAATGGGTTGTCAAGCCCTGGAACAGACTGCCCAGGGAAGTGGTGGAGTCACCAACTGTAGAGGTATTTAAAAGACATGTAAATGTGGTACTTTGTAACATGGTTTAGTAGTGGACTTGGCAGTGTTGGGTTAATGGTTGGGCTCAATGATCTTAAAGGTCTTTTCCAACTTAAATGATTCTATGGTTTTAAGTGTTGTGTATCGTTCCCAGAGTCTGTACTCAGAAAAACACACTCTTGGAAACTAGTCAGACTTCTCCCTAAAAAGAGAGTGTTTTTCCAATCAGTGAATCACTAGCAGTTGAGATTTGGAAGGGAAAGTCTTTGTTCACTCAATGCCAGAATGTACTGTGTGACCAGTGCTGTGCAAAATTCCTTCTAAAACATTAAATTCAATGCACTTCCTAAGCACGGATATAAATTTGCATCAAATGTGTCTCTTCTGTCTCTGACACATACTTCTTATCATTGTTTTAAAATACACTGTGTTAAAAGTTTGGCCATTTGTTGTGTTACCACATATCTTCTTCCCTTCACCATTAACTTAAGGAAGTTCAGCAAAACCTTTTGTCTTCGCCCACTTCTCAGCCATTCATTTTTATAATTAAAATCACCATGACAACAGATGATGATATCAGAATAAAAGGATTATTACTTAATTACATGAAGAAGGTGAAAACAGGCTTGGTTTACAGCAGAGAAAGCTTTTAATTCTAGTAGAAATCTGGGGAACCTGATTCACTGCTGTGCTACTCTGATTATAAAGTGCTGCTGAGAGGTGCCCAGCAGTCACCCTGCTGCTAGATGAGGTGTCCCTGTGAATTTAGTCAAGTGCATGGGAAATAGTCAGAATTTCACAAGAAATAAAAAGGAACTTGTCTTGAAAGCATTAGTATTTTTGTGAAACAGGCTCATGATAGAAATTAGCTGAAGAAACACACCCATGAAGGAAACATGATGATGATTATTGTGGTAGTGGTGTGGTTTCATATAAATAAAATTCCTTGCATAAATCCTCCATATTAACCATCACTATACTAGAAATTCCTCCATGTAACAGGAGAACAAGGGAGTTCAGGGGATATGGTTCATTTTGATCACAGTTATGGCATTTCCTTTGTTTACTATTCCATCCTGTCTTCTGTGAAAGCTATAGTATCAGATTGGGTATTTTTATTTCTAAGATAAAACTGAACATTTAATAAGAACAATAAGGGAGTTTACACAATATATATCTTTGTAATATCTGTTGAATTTTCTGACATGAGTAAACTTAATCACTGATCTTTGTCCTACTTTTGATCACAAAATAGGAAATATGCTATTTAAAATGATATACATCTTAATTTTCCCCCTAAAAGCAACAAGGTGCTATTAAAAGCTGAATGTTCCTGAACACTCCCTCTTTGGCTTTTGGAAAAACTCTGTAATAAAACCAGCAGACTAAAAATCTAGGTAAGGAAATACATTTCATTTTCAATTTTCTCAGAAGCTATTATGATCAATCAACCAATTAGTACAGCAAATAAATTAATGTTGTTTAGAAAGAACTTTCTGAAAATCCCTTAATATCTTTCCCAACTGAAAGTATAGGCTCAATGTTTATAAATTTTATAACCCTAATTTTTGCTTAATTTTTTTTCCATCTTGGCTTAAATGTATGGAGATATAAATAGTGTGTTTTGGCCCTCTCTATTCTCGTTTAATTTACAGAGTATAAGATCTACAACTGATGTGAATCAGTGCAGCCTCACTATTCTGGAACAATTTAATAGTGAAGGCAGGGGTTGTGTGGTTTGTTTGGGGTTTTTGTTTGGTTTGGGTTTTTTGTTTTGGTTTTTTGTTGTTGGTTTTTTTTTGGTTGGACTTGGTGATCTGAGAGGTTGTTTCCAGCCACAAATGTTCTGTGATTCTGTAATAGATTTGTTTCTGATTTACATCCATAAAACAAGAAGCTATTCAGGTCTTATGCCTGATTAAAATATACAGATAACATTTATTTGGTGAGGAATCCTTATTTTATGCACAAATTCAGCTCTTAGCAGTCTAGTAAAGGCAGGAGAAACATTTTTGGGGAATTACTCTTAGCTGTTGAGACAGTGGACTTGGTGTTGAGAGTGACTTGGGTAGGCTCAGCTAGCTATAGCATCTCCTCTGGTTTGGTACCCAGACCTCAGTGGTGGGTGGAAGTCAGCCTGGCCATCATTGCCTATGCTGCAGCTGCTCCAATCACCCCTAAACAATTGTGACATGTGCCCAGTTGTGTGCCTATGGCAAGATTTTTCAGGGGGGCCATAATTCCTTCGGTGGCCTACCAACATGAGTGGTGGCTGTGCCATCCCCCAGAAGACCCTACTGATTTTATCACTGAGTTTGGAAGGCAGCAGATGGGCAGGTGGAAGGAGAGCAGCTCCAGTGCCAGTCAGCTGTGTCCTAACGTGCCCCTGTGCATGACATTAAAACAGCACCTCATCCCAGCCAGGAACCCAGCACACGTTATTTATAGCCCTGGCAGCTCGCTGCTCACCAAAAACCATGTGCTGCTGTATGAGATCTGTTTCCCTCTCCCATACACTCTCCCAGGCATCCACCGCTTCTGGCGTCGGAAAGGTACATTTAAATCCTTTCCCCTCTCAGAGCAGGGAAGAGAAGGGAGTTTGGTGCTGAGACAGATGGACAAGATAGAAACACCAGGGCCAGACTGCTTTGGGTTGCTGGGTGTAT
This sequence comes from Bucco capensis, assembly GCA_013396975.1. Lineage (NCBI taxonomy): Eukaryota > Metazoa > Chordata > Aves > Piciformes > Bucconidae > Bucco > Bucco capensis. Next base: position 1,128,064 of record VWZO01009224.1, on the reverse strand, counting down.
GGGAAGTTTGTGGGCAGGGGCACTTGAACATATGTCTTGGGGAACTAACTCTTAAAGGTGCTGGAGAAGGGCCCTATACATAGTGATGCCAGGTCAACTGCAAGGCCACTATGTGGGAAGGAGGCTGTAGGACCCATTGTTGGTGCCAAAATGGATGCCCTCTTGCTTCCTGCTGTCTAGCTTGGAAAAGAAATGTAAGAGATTAATGACAAAGTTAGGATGGGAAAGCCTGAACAATACCAAACTTAGGGTCTGTTTGCAGCTACCTGGGGTTTGCTAGTGGTGTGTTAAGAGGATCAGCCTGTGGGTGCAGAAATGTTGGTGTCTGAAGTCTGTGCTTGGAGGGGGCTTTGCACACTCCACAAGCCTGCAAACATCTAGGCTTGCTTCCAGTAAGGAAGCTTGGAAAAACTCTTACTTCTCCCATCAAGTTATCTATGTGTGCCTGAACTGATCCTTGTCATCAACAGGCTGAACATTTTTAATAGGAGGGTTCAGTTGTGATTGCAGATCTAGTGGGTATTGAGCATGTGTTAGTGCAGGGGCTGTTTGGGAGGTGTTGCCATGCTGTTGCCATGGGTTGCTCTGAATTTTCTTCCTTATGGACATACCCAGATATTTGCTTGGTAGTAATTTAAATTAAATTTATGGGGAGGGCTGGATTCAAACAGTAACTAATGGAATGCTGCAATCAAGTTGTAAGGGTTCACAACTTGCAATTTATTTTAACTTCACTTCTGAATGACAGGGATATTAAAGCTTTTACATACTGGCATTTGTTCACCAATCAGACACACACTTCAGAGTTTTATGTAAATATTAGCAATTAGACTTCACAATCTTTTCTGTTGTAAAAATTCAAACAGGGCCCAGTTTGCACTGAGCTATTAAATTATGTTTCTTTTATTTGTGGTACAGTCTCCAGTTTACAGGGTGTGATATAATTGTTCCAGAAAGGAAGCCTTTCCTATACTCATCAGTATGTTTAGATAAGTGAAGAAAGAGAAACCTAAGCCAGGCTGCTTAAAGAGCTACTGAAAAACAGTTTAGAAATACTTTTTCCTTCTGATGGTATCTGTCATTGGATATGTCAAAAAAAACTTGTGCATCCTCCTTCTGTGAATGAGCACTTTGCCATTTCAGTTAGTTTTGATATGCAAGAAAAATGGTCTGCACATGTGAACTGTAAAAAAAAAAAGGCTTTGTATCTGTATATTTAGCTTCTATTCTTCTCTTGCAATTAATGCACACAATTGGCTTGGGCTGGGATTTGTTTACAGGCATTTATTTGTGAACAGAGACACATCCATTTCCTGTTTAAATCATGGGATTCTTTTGACTGACTTGACTGAACTTTGAATCAGGGTAAGATTAAGGTCAGGTGAAGGCATATTTGAAAAGATGGCCCACAGGGTCTTTCATTTTCAGCTGCTTTGATTTTTTTTTCCTGAATCTATAACAGTTTAAAGAAAAAAATATGCCTAGTATTTGCTGAGATAAGATCAATATTAATCCAATCATCCTGCATCTTGGCCTCTGTCTTGGCAGTAAACAGGGCTCAAACTGTCAAATCTTTCCAGAATCATAAACCACCCAAAGGCTTTGAAAACTGATCAAAGCATCTTCAGGTCTCCAATGGTCAAATGTGCTTCCAAACACAGCTTCTGAAGCTTTGCAGACTGCTCCTAATCTTCCTGTTAGGTGTCAAGCTTCTCTTAGCCAAAAGAGCCCTGTTAAGTCCCATTTTATCTTTATTTTAAATTAAGAGCAATGAAATGAGAAAGAAAATAAATGAGGTAGTGCAAAAAGTAGAGGCTGTGACTGCAGCAGTCTGAGCAGAGGTGACTGCAGTCTCTGCTAGCAGTGGGATACTTAGAGCAGCAGGGGAACCCAGCACTGCCATGACTGTCTACATCTATGGCAGCAGCTTGTGGGTCAGGAGCAACACCTTCCTTTTACATCACTTGCAGACAGTAACCAGCTAAGAAAACTCCTACAAGCATGTCTAGCAGCATATGTCCCAGCAGGAACTGGCCCGTGCTTGGATATCATGAGACCTCAGGCTCCTCAGTATCAGATGGCAAGCGAAAATAAAGAGGGTGCTGCAGGGACTGAGGGAGTCAAAGTGTCTCTCAGAAGGATTGTCAGACTTTATCTTATATAGGGCAATGACATAATTTGATTTGTAGTGTTTGCAATTTCTAAACCCCCAAATTCCTCCTTCCTTGCTACAATAAATCAGTGCAGATCACCTGAGACATACCTGCTATGGGGCTGATCCTTGGAGGGCCAAGCAAGGAGAGTTCCTTCTATGACTTTAATGGGAAGGAGCTCACATCACCTGATAAACCTTTTAAAACTGCCTAAGCAATTTAAGGCTGAAGTTTTGCCTTTAAAAGTGATGCAGATACTTCAGTTCCTAAAATTCATGGTAAGCTTAAGTAGGACTTGGATTTTTAACTTATTTAGGATTTTCAGGTTTTCAAAAGCTTCTAATTCTCTAAGTAACTAGCAAATGCCAGAATATGGAAAACCTGGCTGCTAGTAGTTATGGTGATACTTGAGACACATCCAAATGCTAAATGTCTAGTTGTCACAAGGAACCATTTATTAGAGACACTTAACTATATGTCCTCTCAAACCATATAGGCATAAATATCCTAAAAGGAACTAGATGTTCTCCCACATAATACTCTGCCACAAGTTTGTTAGTTTTATCGAGACAGAATAAATGAAATTAACTCAAGAAATAATATCGAAGTCAAAACAAGAAAGTAAGTGTTCCCTGAAACCAGGAGTGACCTTTTTGGCCTAGGTCTCTAGTCATGGACTAGAAATACTTCCCAAGCTGACCATCAATAACTACTTCTTGATTCTTTGAATTTGCTTTTACAACCTATTGGGCATCTAACTGATGTTGATTTAATTAGCTGAATTCGTGACAATTTTTTTCTAGTGATATAATGTAGGATCATGTCAGTAACTTCACTCAAGACAAAGTATCTAATTTATCTCCTATTACCCCTGTAAAAATAAAAGGAATTAGATTGACACAATTTGTTCTTGACAAATAGGTGCTATAGCTGATTTTATCAGTTTATTATCCCTTAAATTCTTATAATTCAATCATGTAATATTTTTTCTGGCATCTTTCCAGGTATCAGAATTAGCTCCTGTTATCCTATGGATATAGGAACAACTATAATTCCCTGGAAGCTTCCTTTCTACCTCTTATTCTAACTTTCCCTTGTATCAAGATTAGCATTAGTTTTTTGCCTTCTTGAGCACAGCAGGGTCTTTTGCACAGTTTAAAATCTTGATCTTAAACGCCAGCACAGCCTTCATAATTAAACACCAAGATTATAACATTATTATCTTCTGGGTACTGATTTCTGCCTCACTGTGGCTGTCAGCCAAATGTCATAATGCATACAATTAACAGATTTGCTTCTCAGCTTAGCGATAACAAAGGGAGCACAAATAATTCATAGGCAGAGGCACCAGTGCTTTGATGTGACTGAACTCTGATCCTTTCAGCACCTGAAGGGAGGCAGGCTGAAGACAGGGCAGCCTCATTAAGGCAAAGAAGAAAAAAAACCCCAACAAGCAGAGGAGGAAGAGGAGGATGCAGGAGGTGCCCCTCATGCTGCAGCCCACTGCCTCCTGTGCCCCATGCTGGGTGATGTGACCTCTTCTGGGCCAGGTCCTGCAGCTCCCACCCTCCCACCACGGCACAGGAAAGAGGAGATTCCTTTGGAACAGGGGGGGAAGACAAGAAAAATCTATGTCCCAGAGAAAAATACAGACAAAATGTCTCTAATTACAAGGTAGCCTTTTTTTCCTCCAGAGGTTACAGGAAATTCCTGATGAGCTCCTTCCATCTGGTTTACAGTCCCTTTGCACTAAGGCAGTTCAAAGAGGCTGCAGTGTAACTGAGAATTGAGGACAGCATTTATTTATAGTTTGATAGCCTCATAAAAGCTGTAGAGCTGAGCTCACAGCAGCATGCTTATTTATGTTTTGAACTGCTCATGCAGCACCCTACTGCCTTGCAAAACGTATGCTGTAGCTCCTGCATAAAATTATATATGGCTCTTCATAAAGTTCATGACACAAAGGCAAAAAAAAAGTGAAATTAGACTAACAAAACAGCTTATATAAAAATCAAAGTAGCAGCCAGAATTAGAGGAAAATTAACAGCTTGGCTCTGAAATAAAGAAACATCAAATGAAGATTTGCACCTGAATCAATTTTTCACAATAGAAGAAAAAATATCTAAAAGTTCTGAATAAGGAAATAAAATAACTCTGATTTCAGCTCCTTGTGGCATTACAAAGGATTTGAGCCTTGCACTGGAGGTTTTATAATGACAACCCAGCCTCTGGCACAATCTCAGTACAGTGTCTCACAGCAAATTATATTTGTATCACATTTGTGCTTTCTTTTAATATCAGTGTACCATCTTTTTTCCTCTGTAACCCAGAGGGGAAGGAAAAGCATTACCATTTTGTTATTACCCTTTAATAGTCTTTCCAGTGATATAAAGGAGAATATTAATACCCTTCCAATGACCTCACCTAAACACTGCTAAAAGCCAGGAGGAGAATGACAAGTTTGTAGCTAATGCACAGGGATGAATTTCTGACTTAATGAAAGATTTCACCCCTGGGTTTTAATCCTGTTTTCTTTTTAACCCTTTAGCTTCAGTTTCCTTAGCTATAAGACGGAGAAAGTAAACTTATCTACAAGTCAACAGCATGATTTTATTGAGTACAGTTCAGTGGGGAGCTTGGTGTGCTATCAAAGCAAGGAGATGAAGAAGGTATATTTTTGAAAGAAAAGAGAAATACAGTCATCTTGAAATGTAAGGACTTGTAACCAAGTCCTGCCTATAGCTCTGGTGCAGAGTTGTTCTACAAAGTTGAAAGAGGTGGGTGAAGAAGAGGTTGGAGGGTTGCAGGTGATCCTAACTTCTTGCACAATTCAGCCCAAGAATGAAGTGATGGTTGGGTATGGACCAGCTCCAGGAGAGGGAAGACTACAGCATCTCTCACTACCAGGCTGTACATAGCAATGCTGCTCTTCCTGGGGAAGATGCCCAGAGGTGACCCACAATCTTTGTGAGCAGCAGAGGAGACCACCCTGCACTGGATGCAGGTGGGCAGTGGCCTTCATCAGCTGGGTAGTGGATGTAGAACTTATCCATCAGGTAACTTGTGCCTGAAGTAGTACATAAATAGCACAAGCTACACTGTGCTTAAGATTCCTATTGCTAATGACTTAATGATGAAAAAGAGGAGAAAATGGCTGTGAGCATGTTGTGCCAGATATCTTAATCACTGCTAAAGGAACACAGAAATTCACAGATCTGCTGAACGGTGTAGTCAAAGATAAAGTGTTGCTGTTAAAGCTAAATTAGCAGCAAAAGAAAACTTAAAGATGACCAGCAAAGGAAGTGAAATCATAACTCAGTTCTGCACACTGCTTCTTCCTGATCTGTACAAAAGTCTGGGAAAGATGGTAATGATTAATCATCTCACTTCTGCACATTTTGTCCATTATGGAAAAGCTAGAGGATGTGTGAAGCTCTGACATCACAAAAGAGGAGAGAAGTTGATTGTTTTGGAGGAAAAACCCTGGTTAGCCTGATTGCTAAGCAGGATTGGGGTCTTGTGGATAGTTATTAACACTTCCATCCAGTTGGAGAGTGAACAACTTGGATGAAGACACTACAGCTCATCTGCTTTAAGATATGTGTGCTTATAATACATGATCTTTGAGATATGGTGTGGTTCCTTTATCAAAATGCAGTGAAGTTCAAATATTACAAGGGGATAAAATAGCACAAGAGGAAAACAATAAACTGGTTATCTAATTATCAGGTAGGATTAAAAAAAAGAGAACATTTTCTGTCTCACAGAAAACTTCTTCTGACTGTAGAGACTGCTCCAGAGGAAGGCAGGGCAGTATTTAATTTTTCAAATGTTTTCTCAAAAGCAGCACTTAATTTCAATTTAACCAGCAAAAAAAATTAAAAATGTCTAGATTTTAGAAATATCATTGCTTTATTTTTATATTAAACTTACTGCCTTTGATTTTTAAAAGTACCATAAGAGGAGCTCAGGGCTTGGCCCACATTCAGAATATGAAGTTAATGTTTTGTCTTCCAAATCCGTTTTTAAAATCTGCTAATAACCCAGATTCATTTCTCAGATGTGTTGCTTCTAGTTTCAGATTTGGAATATGGAAAGAATTCTTAAAATCAAGGCAATGTTAGTCTTCAAGCATACTGGCTTTTAATTTACCATTCAGTGAGGAATCTGTGATTTGCTAAAACAGAACAATGACTACTTCAAAAAACAACAGAACAGCTAAAAGAATAGGTCTGAGACTCATGATGAAGCTGTGGATTTCATTTTCACATGGGAAGTAACTATAATATTTAAAGTTATGTAGATCTGTAGGGAAATCTGGACTATTTGTAAGAATACCTTTAGGTGGATTGCAAAGAATTTCATATGCTCATTTTTTTTAATGTTCATATGTACTTTCATGAAACTAAGACCACACTTTGTGCTTCCAGTATTTGAGACAAGCAGTTCATTCTGTCATACAAGACCCTGATCCTTCAAATGTTTAAGCTGGTGAGGAAAGTTAATCATTCAAACAGTCCCATTAACAACTCATAGCATGTTTACAATGTGTTCCAAACATGGTTATACCACAGATTTAGGACTTGCCTGTGGATTGATGACTGATGAGTCCTTAATGCATTTCCACAGCAGAACTGTCTCACCACCACATTAGAAATGAAAGCTGTGTTAAGGACTTGTATCCCTCAAGTGATGGGTAGACTGATAGCTCCACTACTGTATCTAGAGCTTGCTGATCTGAAAGCCTGAGAGGTTCAGTAGAGGCCTCCCCCAAAATCTGAAAATGGGATCATGAAGTTCCTTCTGTTTTCCCCATGAATAAAACTAGAGGGAGTATGTGAATAACAACAATTTAATTAAAAATCCCATTTGAAGTAAGTGGAACCAAAACTCTGAATCCTGCTGAGAAGTGAGAGGACAGCTTGAAAGCTGACTCCTGTTTAGTAATCCTTTATTTATCCCAAAGCAAACCTGTAGCAACTCTGTAAAAACCAGTGACCTACGCTTTGGTGTGAAAGAGTAAAGAACATGACCAATTAGAAGGAGCTGCTTCCTGCCAGTCCACTACCATAGTGAGGGGTGCCTCTGCCTACAACTCTTTGTTTTGACTCTTTCAACCTGAAGCCTGGGAAGAGAGCTACTGGTAAATTGGTGTGAGATGGAGCAGAGACAAATCCATTGGTAGAGTAATGAGGCAGCAGCTCTCTAACTGCTCTGCAAGTGTGTAAGCTCAGGGCTTCTGAAACAAAATGGTTGAGCAACCTGGTGGCTGAGGCTGGTGTTGAGGCAGAGAAAGAAATATCCATACCTGCTTACACCTTTGTAACATCTCACTGAACTGGGTTGTGCTAGTGGCTATATTTCCTACCTCCTTTGCAGAAGTGTAGATCACTTTAAAAGCTGAAGAGAGAAACAAATTTAATGTTTTTCCTTTTTTCAGTCTTGTAAAACCCTTTTCTGAAGTATCTGCTCAGGCATAACTCCTAGTTTGAGAGGAGTTGTGAGCACGGAGAAGGCACTGCTCCACTGTAGCTGTGGAACGTACAAGGTATTTTCAGTGTCTAAGCAAGGACTTGTGTCCTTCAGGTGCATGTGAGAGACAAAACTTAAACAGCCAAGAGACTAAGGGCCTGACTTTGAGTTTAATAAAGTCAGTAGAAATCTTTCCCTCCACCTTAATAGGCTCTGGATCAGGATCAAAGAAAGGAGGGAGAAAGCAGATTAAAAAAAGACTATTTTGAAGGGAAGTCTGTAATTTTTTTAATCACAAAACTTGTGGGAGGGTTATTTAATATTGAAGATCATTTGAAGTGTTGATTTTCATTTTAATTCGTCTTGGAAATCCTAAGCCTGAGACCTTAGCATAAATTTTACTTTTTTTTATGCATTACTGATTTATATCACACCCTATAGAATGTGACTCTTTAGATATTTACAGCAATATTAATTTGCCCATTAATTTGTTCTTATTAGATGATGTTATGCTTCTACCTCTAGAAACATTCCTGATGAAGACCTTGAATTAGGAGGAGATTTAAAACTGGGAAGTTTGGAGATCAACCATGGATCATAAGGCTGAGAACAGAAGAAGGCAGCACCATAGCCTGACTTTATTGGAACAAGTAAAGAGAATGAAAGAAGCAACAGAGATAATTGATGTAGTCCTAGTTGCAGAAGGTGAGAAATTTCCCTGCCATAAGATGGTGTTGGCTGCCTTCAGCCCCTATTTCAAAGCCATGTTTACCTGTGGCTTGGTTGAATGCACGCAAAGAGAAGTGGTGCTGTATGACATCTCTGCAGAGAGTGTGTCTGTAATACTCCACTACATGTACAGTGCAGATTTGCACCTCACCAATCAGAATGTGCAGACTGTTGCCCTTTCTGCATATTTCATGCAGATGGAAGATGTTTCCAGTGTGTGTCAGAAGTACATGATGGACCATATGGATTCTTCCAACTGTGTGGGCATCTACTACTTTGCAAACCATATTGGGGCAGAAGATTTATCTGATCAAGCAAGGAAATACTTATATCAGCATTTTGCTGAAGTGAGCTTACAGGAAGAAATATTAGAGATTGAATTCCAGCAGCTTTTGACTCTCATAAAATCAGATGATCTGAATATTTCCAGGGAGGAGACGATTCTGGACCTTGTCATTAGATGGGTCAAGCACAGCAGAAAGTCACGTACAGAGCACCTTATTGAGCTCCTCAAGCAAGTGAGATTGGTACTTGTCAGCCCTTCCTTTCTCATGGAAGCCCGGAAAAGGAACACGATGATCCTGTGCAATTCAGAGTGCAATGATATGTTTGAGGAAGCACTGAAAGCCATCAGACAATCTGACCACCCTTCTCTCAGTCTGAGATATGGCATGGAGACCACTGATCTCCTACTCTGCATCGGCAACAATTCTCTCGGCATTAAGTCAAGACACGGTAGCTATGCAGATGCCAGTTTTTGTTACGCTCCTGCAACACGAAAGACTTACTTCATTTCCTCTCCAAAGTATGGAGAGGGTTTGGGATGTGTTATCACTGGTGTTGTCACTGAGAAAAATGATATTATTGTGGCAGGTGAGGCAAGCGCTGTCAAAATGTCTAGACAAAAGACCAGGAACATCGAAATTTATAGGTGTGTACCCTCTGTCAGAAAATCCCTAATAACTTAAAAATTTTAAGTCCAAATGATGTTTCTGGGGACAAAAAAAAGACCATTATACAAAGCATTCTTTACCTGAAAGTTTTCCTAGAGATTATGATTGTTCTAATCAGTTTATCACAATTTGTCTTCATAGCAGTGAATTATGTGCACACAACTAAGCCTTGACGTCTTTTCTCCTGAAAGAGGTTTTACTCTAGTGGCATCTTTGCTACAGGAGCTTGATTATATCCAACACAATGTATGTGCATTTTATATTCTCCTTACTCAAATCTCAATATTTTCCTAGAATGCTCTTTTCTAGGTCATTAGCTGGGGGAAATGAGTCAGGCAAATTACTCCAGGAATCCAATAAGACAGAGAAAACACACTACTCTGTGGATATTGATGATAGTACTTCAGATACTAAAGGATAATGACTGTTAGCTTTAAACTATCATTCTGTTTTTACTCATGTCTTTTTCAGATGCATCCATTTTAAAGAAAACCAGACATCTTGGGGAGGAGTGGCTGGAGAGCTGCCAGGCAGAAAGGGACCTAGGAGTGTTGATTGACAGCTGGCTGAACATGAGCCAGCAGTGTGCCCANGTTGATAGGGCTAGGACAAAGGCTGGACTTGATGATCTTCAAGGTCTCTTCCAGCTGTAACTATTCTATGATTCTGTCTTCTGGATAAAAGATAAAATTAAAAGATGAAAAAATCAAAAAACGGTGACAACATTTTCAAATACAGACACCTAAATTTGAGGAAGCAAATCTATACTGAGGCAGATGAAGTAGCCTTATTTTCAGCAGTGTTGAGTTCTCCCTCTTCCCACTAAGTTCATTGAAAAGTGTGATTGAGCAAAGGGAGCTCTTGCTTTAATTAGGGTCAAATATCTTTGAAAGGAAGCCTAGGATTCCTCATACTAAAAATGTTTAATCCTGCAAACACTGGGCTCAGTTTTAGAATTTCTTTGTGAAGGAGAATGCTCCTCCTGTTATTGTACCATTGTCTGAATAAAGGTTGATGATGAAGGGGGTAATGTTTCCAAACAAGCTGATGGGACCTAAGTGAACCAGGTCATTCACAACTTTGCATTTTCCTACAGATACCACCAGCGAGGAAACCAATTTTGGCACAGCCTGTGCACCGCTGAGTTCCGTGAACTGTATGCATTTGGAACTATCCATAATGATCTCTATGTAATAGGAGGGCAAATGAAAGTGAAGAATCAGTATCTGGTCACAAACTGTGTGGAAAAGTATTCCCTGGAGCAAGGCACCTGGAGAAGCACAGCACCTCTTCCAGTGCCGTTAGCCTGCTCTGTGGTGGTGACGGTGAAGAACAAGCTCTATGTGCTGGGAGGCTGGACACCACAGGTGAAGAAATATGTCAGTTACTTGGTTTTGTGTTGTTGGTTTTTTTACTAACAAGCAGAGCTGTGTTTGGTTTATATGCTGTGTAATTTTGTGGTGCTTCTTGCATAGGAAAAATACACCAGTGATAACAGAAGAATAAATAGCTCACATTCCTCCGATTACAGTATCACAGTATGTCAGGGGTTGGAAGGGACCTAGAAAGATCATCTAGTTCAATCCCCCTGCCAGAGCAGGATCACCTAGACCAGGTCACACAGGAATGTGTCCAGGCA
>VWZO01009224.1:987236-1116928 GCA_013396975.1 Bucco capensis | reverse complement strand
TCCTCCAAGCTTGGGATCATCTGCAAACTTGCTGAGGGAACACTCTACCTTCTGTAGGAAAACCAAACAGGGTGAAGAATAATTTCCATCTTATGCCATCCTCACTGTAAATACCAGCTTCAGGAAGGGCAGCTCTTTCAGACACGTGCACAGTGAGCAAGGGTTTAAAATACATCTTCTGTGTCAACATGGGTTCCACTTTAAAGAGCTACTGGGTTAAACACCGTATGTTTGCAAAAAACCTTGAAGTAACTAGGATGATATTAAGTACTTGGTACTTTTTTGTCATGAGAGGCTGTGATAAATGGATTAACTTCAGCCTTTCCTTATATATGATCCTCTTTATTTTTCTAGATACCAGTAAATAATGGTATTTAAATCATACGTGGGCCCATAACAGATCCCTGTCTTGGAAAAACATGTATATGGGTAAATTTCAGGGAAAGATCAATATCTGGAATTTAAAGTTCATCTTAATTTCTCGGGAAACTTTCTTGGTTAACTAAAGTTCATTGATTTGATTTTCACTGCATTATATTTTAAATGAAAAGTCAAAGCATTCTCTGGAAAATAGATTTCTCTAACCAATCAATTTGTTTCAGTTGCATTGCTTGGCCATGTGAAGTTTTTAACAGGATTTTTCAGCATTTTCATGTAAAGTTTTAATGGGAATTTTAAGCAGGAACACAGGTGCTGTATTCAGTAGCACAGAGAATATACTGAACCATGCTACAAGAAAGATGGATGTCAGGAACAGTGCTTCTTCTCTCCAGTTGCTCCCAGTGTGAAAATTATTTTTTAAGAGTGTAGCCCATTTTTATTCACTTCTCAGTGCAGTGATTTGAGCATTCAGGATAAAGCTTCACATTTACTTGACAATGAAATAGAATATCTGTAATCCTCATTGCCGACAGCAATATGTTCAGACTGTCATCACTTCTCACTGGTTTGTGTCCTCCTGAAATAAATCACTGTTTAGAAGTATTTAAAAGTGAGATACAGCAAACAAGATTTCCACCTCTCAATATTTTGAGTGCAGGAATCCCCAAAGGAGACAACAGAAAGATCAGATTATTTCCACTACTGAAACAAGTGAGCAAGGTTACCTTGGTATTTAGAGAATTAAAATATGAAAACACTTAAAGTAGAAATAATCTGCCTGTTAAAAAAATCCTGAAGGGAAAGATATATCACAAAGACAGATGAAATCAACCAACCAGCTTTGTCTTAATAGTTCTCCAGAATAGATTGTAAAGGGAAAAGTGGCTTAGAAGCACAAGTCAGGAATATTGAGCCATGAAAACAAAACAAAAAAAATAGGTACCTCAAAACCACCTAAGTGAATGCTTGCTGAGCAGTACTATCAGCAACAATACAGGGGAGTCTGAGTTTATATATAAATAGGCTTGAGATGAGCAGATTAAAAGTCATTAAAACCCATAGCTTTGTAAGTTTAGGATGTACCTGAACAGATCAAAACATAATAGCTGTAAAAAACTCTCCAAAAAGAGCTCTAAGACCAGCACTGCAGAGTGCTGAATTCTTCTGGTACCATATATCTCCCCTACTCACCTGTCAGATGCAGTGATTGTATGTGTGAGGCTACCACAGCTGCAGTGTGAAAGCAAATGACTTTGTCATGCCAGGAGTTGTCCCTGTGCTCAAGGAGCACTGAATGTTCTGTCAATCCTGAACAAATACCAATGAAGCAGCACTGACAGAGTGCTGTAAATGCATGTGGCCATTACAGGACGGAGATAAATACATGTTCCCTTCCCACTCAGCCTTTGCAATTGAAACAAGACAAGACAAAGTCAAGCCAGGACATAAAATGACAGCTTAGGAGGGCGAGGGCTTGACTCCCAGCAGCATTGCTCTGGCTCAGTGTTGGTTCTGCCTCACTGATGCCAGCAGAGTTAAAAACCCAAGTGACTCCAGCCTTGGTAACTGGGGGGACTCTTAAAATGGAAGAAGGCACTTGGTGAGGCTCAGAGGAAGGTTTCAGACCTCTTAAGACAGACAGAAAGGCTGCTGGATGTTATGTTTCCTGTACATAAATAGCACAGGCTGCCCTCTGAGGTGAAAGTTACCACAGAAATGAGGTAAGATGTGAATTCACAGGATTTCTTATGGTGCCTGCTCCTAAGTGTATGCTTTCTCTGTGTTGAAGATACAAACTTTGCCCCTCTTCAGTTAATAAATTAGTGTTTCACACTTACTACAGAGCAAGAGCATACACCTAGGCACTTACAGGGAATAACCAATGGGCTATATAATTATTTTCTAGTTTACCTCAGACTATCTCTTCTGTGCTGTTAGTGTTGGAAAGGTCTTTTAGGAAAGAAAAATAACAAGCAAAGCAAGAACACGTAACACCATCACTAGCAAGCAAAGTGGTTCCCTCCTTCTCACTCTATGTGAAACTTCTCATCCCAAAACATTTCAGGATCCTCACCTCACAGCCTACTGCTTACAGTCAAGGGTGTTGTACCCAGAAACTATAATCTGAGTTCATTGCATCACAGGATGCAGGCAAAGAAAGGGGAAGAAGATTAGAGAGAGGAAGAGGAGTGGGAGTGAGTATAAGAGTATTGTGGCAGCAAAAGTATAGCAGGGGACTAGGAGTTTATTATGAAAACTGTTGAAGGAGTTACAGCAGTTGAACAACATTCCTCTGGTTAGGATGACTAAATAAACATGAAAATTACTTGAGATACGTGTATATGCAGCTCTGAGGAAGGTCAGCCAAGCACCTCACTGAGACTCACAGTACAGTCTGAGTAACAGTAGGAATAGATTTCAAACTTTAGCAGGAAGAAAAAACCTCAGATGGATTGTTTTTTCCCTGTGTGATTATTAGGACTTTACCACAGCCTTGAAAAAGAGTTAGGTTCTGACAGATCTAGGCCCATGCATGTATTGGGCTCCACCCAAAGATGCCCTAATCACTTTGCTTCTTTCCAGCGACTATTTAGGGATATGCAGCTCAAGTGCTCTAACTCAGTTGGGCAAGGCCAACTGCCATCAAAAATTCTGTAGCTGGATGCCTGTAAGGTGGCCTGAATCTGCACCCGGGAGATGGGAAAAGGGACGGCGGGAAGAGGCTAAGGAGGGGGTTTGTGAGGGAAAATTGCGGGTCGTGGGGCTGCGGAGGTGAACTTGGGGTATGGAGTGTGTGGGGGGTGGGCTTTGGGGGTGTATTACCCAAATCCTCAGCTTTACTGCTGCAGAATGTGGTTGTCCTCTTACTCATCTGCCTTCTAGAGTGTACTCTCAACCACAAGTCATGGGTGCTGTTAGACCCTGGGGAGTATGAGTCGCTCCGCAGCTATAATTGATGTGTTTGTGTTATTTATCTGCTCAGCTGTCTGCTGTGATTAGTTGCATGCAGGCATGTGCAGAGGGCTCCAAATGTTGTATTATTACATGGCTGTCATATTTCATACAGATGGATCTGCCTGACGACGAGCTGGATCGATTAAGTAACAGAATGTTTCGGTACGACCCAGGCCAAGACAAATGGACAGAAGTCGCGCCAATGAAGTACTCCAAATACCGCTTCAGCACAGCCGTGCTCAACAGTGAGATTTATGTCTTGGGTAAGAGGAAACAGATTTTTAACAGATAATACCATGACTTTTCCTCCTTTCAGCAATTTGCCTCTGGGAAGTGAAATACCTCACCCTTTGCTCTGTACTGTAGGACAAAGTATGTTGGACTAAATGGACAGTATATTTTCTAGAGTTATTGTTTCCCCATATTGTTTCATTTCTTCCTTGATTTATGTAGATTAAATTAAGTGAATTTTTAGTATTCCAGATTGATGTAACAAAGATACTTGACTTTTTGAACTACTTCTCTTTGGAGTATTGGTGTGCACTATAAACAATAATGAATTTTAAAAGATGAGTGGAGCAGCCTTAGCATCATTTCAGAGGTAAGCACTGAAAAGCTCAGGAGGATACCCAACATCATGAAGGGATGGCTTAAGGAAAAAGAGAATTTGGATCTCCCTGTCAAAAACAACATTATTTGTGGAGTCTGATAAAATTCAATGTCTTACTCTCTTCCACTCACCTCAACACAGTGGATTTTGTTTAAAATCTAAATATTTCACTTTGTCATTTTTTATTGAATCTTTTTGCTGTTGTTGTTTCAAAATGGTATTTTGACCAAAAATTTTAAGACTTGTGTGAAAGAGTTCAACAATCTCCTACCCCAAAGTCTTTTGTCCCTAAAAGATCCCCATCAATATTTGCAGTTGTGTGGCTCATCCATAACATGATTTTTCCAAAGACCATCCCTTATGGTCCCATCCTAACCTCTGTCCAAGCCAAGAGAAATAATATCACCACTTTCTGAACACTAGCAAGCCCCTCAGTAGTTAACAAGCATGGGATTTTTCTGAAGAGAAAATAGTGATGTAAGGCAGGGAAAGACAGATGGAGAAGCAAGGCATTGTGGCCATTGGGAATTATATGGGGGAAAAGTTGTAAGGGGCATATTGGAAGAGGAATAGGAGCCAGAAAGGTGTCCAAGTGATGGAGAAATGGATTATAGATAGGTGTCTGACTGGAAAGTTCTTGAAGTGGGAAAAAAAGTTCATACAGCCAATTAATTCACAGATGGGCTGTGAGATATTCATGCCCTTCCATGTTCCAGTGGTCCCTTGGAAAGCAACAGACATGAAGAAGGTAGCAATCATTCATTACCTCAGGACTTTTCACTCTCTTCTGTTTCAAAATACTCCTGCTTACAAGCTTATCAAAGTGAACACTATAAATATTATCTTATCAAGTCAATACTCCTCCTGAATAAGGGCTGTTCTGATTTTGTCTGGGTTGTTATGCAGACAAAGGAGAGTTTGTTCCTAGCATGTAATGCAGAGAGTGTTTTGTAGGGGATGTATCTAAGAAAGGTGTCTTTGAGGTAGAAAAGGAAAATGGCCTTAATGCTGTATTTGTCTTCTTTTAGAGAAACTTGTTTCTCTTTAATTGGCTTGAGACAGGCCCATGGCCACAACCAGGAGAAAGGGTGAAAGAAAACCATATGGAAAAGAGAGTTCTGCAAACAGAAAATAATTTCATTGTTGTCAAAGGTTAGTGATAGACAATGTCAGTATGTTGTTAAAGAATGAGAGTATTGGCTACCCAGGTTCAAAGGTGCTCTGAAAATGTGGAAACTCTATCCTTCATAAA
Source organism: Bucco capensis (assembly GCA_013396975.1). NCBI lineage: Eukaryota > Metazoa > Chordata > Aves > Piciformes > Bucconidae > Bucco > Bucco capensis. The sequence continues at coordinate 1,111,730 of VWZO01009224.1, read as the reverse complement.
AGGTTAAATATATATCATCACTTATACTGGCACTGATGCTCTAATGGGGCAGCAGAAGTAGCTGAAATAGTTGGGAAGAGAGGCTGTATTCATCCATTGCAGTAGGAAGTGCTCTGAGATCATGACCACAAATGCTGTGATGACACAACAGAGCCAGGAAGAAAAAAAAAAAGAAGCTACTTTGGGATGCATGTGATAAAACAAATTGACAGTCTTCTTCACAGCAAGCCAGACACTGAGACAAGGAGAAGGAGTGGCTAATAAGGAAAATTGCATCCATTTTCTTCCCTCAAAATCTCAGAAAGAAAGAAGCACATCTGAGTGATTACAGTACTGAAATACACAGATGGAACACAAAGCACAGTGTTAAATCTGAAAAGCAGCTGTTTAAATGGCATTGAGGCAAGTTCATGGTCTCAAAGACCTCAACAAGCATTTTGCTAGTGTAAAAAAAAAATAAAAATTTAAAAGCATCATTTTATTATATATAGCCACCAGTGCTGCAGTATTCAGGGAGCTGGACATTGACCTGAATTGTTTCTTACATGCTAGCCAGTAGCAATAATCTTCTTTGTGAGAAAATCTTTGCTGCCAATGGATTGGTGCATGGGCTAGAACTCTTGTGCTCTTGTGTTGTCTCCATCGCTTTGTTGGTTCACACAACTTCTCATGAGCAGTCCCAAGAGAACCAATGCACTTTACCCTTAGACCAACAATTTGCTGCACTGGACCCTTCACTCTTGCTGCTAAATGTAACTAAATGGACATAAAGGCAGCATTTGTTCTCAGTTTTGGCAGTGTAAATCTGAGGTAATTTCACTGTAATGATCAAACTTGCTTGTGATTTATAGCAAAGGTAACTAAGCTTACATGCTGCTCTGGGGAGCAGATTTTTAAGAAAGATTGTGCTATTTTTGCAATTGTGTTTCTGAGCCTGGTTCCATTCTGACACTCCATCCACTCAAGGTGTAACTGCAGCAAGAGTAGAGATGAGTGAGTTACCATCAGGTAGTGTAAATAATGATTGCAGGGAAGACATTTTGACCTAGACCTGGGCTGTTTTCACAAACACTGTGAGGACTTTAACATCCATATATCTGTAAAATTTGGTTGAAACTGTCCAACAGGTGCAGAAGCTATGAGAAGCAGACAAAATAATGTGAACACAGATACAGAACACACATGTAGTGAGGTCAATTGCCTAAGTCTTGTTTCCTCAGGAAATCAAATAGTATTAGAACTTACATTTTAATTAAAAGACAAACCTCACACTGAGCCAAAAATGATTTGTCAACAAATTCTGCCTTAGAACATGTTGATTTAAATCCATCTTTAATAGTATGGGTGGAAATGAAGATTTATCTGTTAAAATTGAGAAGACAATGTGTGTGGTTGGTAAGTGTTAACCATCATGGTGTGAAAACTCTCTGAAGGAGATTAAAGCATTTTCCAAGACCTCTTAAAATGATGAAGCAATTTCCAATTGAAATCTATTTGAAAACAGTGATACAGTCACTGATATTGGCATCTTATGCTGCTGATATCACACATGGCCTCATCTCCAGCTGTAAACTCACACAGAAAAGCTATATTCCATGGCTTATTTGTGGTGACAAGTTCCTACAACCTGGTGAGTTCTCAGGCTGTTGGGCTGTGAGGTGGGTACAGTTTTTCTCTGGAAACCATTGTGATGGTAACCCTGGTGGGAAAACAGGCAATTCATGGCATTGAAAGGAAGACAGCAAAAGCATTCTTAGTCTGGCTGGTGTGGTACTTGAACATGCAGATGACATTCATGAGAGAATGGGAATGGAAGGAATGGAATTTGATGCTGACAGACCAAAGAATAGCAACTGTCATAAGGATGGTAAAACCACTGCAGGCTGTTCAAAGCTCTGGATCCCTCAGACATCACCCTGCTTCACAGGGACCGTGGAGCACTGTGGGAGTCTAGAAAGATGCTGTCAAGGGTGATTTGTGCAAAAAGACACATTCTGAAGAGTATCACAGCTCATGGGTTGTCCTCATGTTGTGTCAGTGCTCAGGCATAATGATTAATCTTTTGTGCTGTGGATGAGAGAGAGACTTAGGGAGTCTCTACCATTGCCATTTACACACTTTCTCACTCCAAATGGGGGTTCCCCATGGCAAAGTGTGTGCACATTGCACAGAATTTGAACCTCTAACAGGCTCCCATGGAGCCCCAGTCACAGGATACTCAGGGGAAGGGGCAATTCAGAACCATTCTTGATGTCAGTGCTTGGATTTCCACAAGCATCAGCTGCTTTTCATGTTGTACTTGTTCCTGCCTCCATGGGCTTCCTGCAGTCTGCATCCATCTAAAAAGATCCACTGGGGACTGCTGGAGACGGAGGAAGGAGAAGGAAGGAGTCAAAGTGGAAGCAGGTAAATGTAAGATATCTTCTGTGTGCTTCGAGGGCCAAGCCCCACTTCCCAGAAAGAACAAAGTAAAATAAAGAAATATATAGCTCTAGAGAGACACATAAAGTAGTGCTGCAGAGAGATGAAACTTCTTTCAAGCAATTCTTGAAAACAAAATCCTTAAATAAAGTAAGATTGTCAGCTCTTTCAGGCAGAATCTCTGCCTCCCTGTATAGTTCATACAGGTGTCAGCACATTTGGGATTAAGTAGGACTCTAGAGTATAAGTAAAAAATCACTGCAGGGGAAGTTGATTCTCTCTAACATCTCTGATGTATGAATGCTATTTCTATCATAAATGTGAAGCAAAAAGCATAGATGGAGCAGTAGCTTTGAATAAGATGCAGTAGCAGATTGTTGGATATAGAAGTCTAATTCTTTCTCTCAACCATGTACGTTTAAATCTGTAGTCTACTGATGTCAGTTGTGTTGTGTCAGACTCATTTTGTTCTAACCCAGATCAGAATCTGAAGCTCTAGCCTTTGAAGTGTTAATTTCTGAGAAGTCCTATTGGCTCAGAACAGAGTGTACATAGTCACTGTCCAAAAACTCTTCCAGCCTAATTGCTGTCTCCAGCCTGTAAAAGCCTAATGACTTTGATGGAATTATTCTAGAGTCACACCGATGAAAGGAAAATGAGAAATAGATTAGAGTTTTTGGTCTGAGTGATAGTATTGTTCAGGAACCTGTACCATGTGCCTTAATCAGCAACCCTGCAATATAATTGTTTGTTGTGTAATATTCCTAGAGAATCTTATGCTATTTATACAGTGTACATAATCCTCGTAAGTAAATGAACAGCATTTCCTAAGGCTCAAAATCCTTTCTCCTATTCATCCCATTTGACTAGTCTTAGCTCTTTCTCCCCATATTTTCCCAGGAACATAACTATATTCGTTGGAAAGCCCAAGAAAGAGCAGTATTGTCTTCTTAATGACAGAGGCAATTGAGACACTTTTGGAAGAGAACCAGATGGGAAGGCTTTATTTAAGGTCATGCATTTTAATCTCTTGCTTAAAAAAAAATCCTTTCCAGCTAAGTCTCTGAAAACTCATTACAGCCAATGGACAAATTAGGAAAATTCATCCAAATGAATCCATTTGAATGCTATATTTATTAGCTTATGTTAAAACACATTCAGTAGAACTAGTGCCTCTGAAATACAGGTCACTGGTAAAAGGTGTTGTATCACCATGATAGCTTTAACCATGTGTTGCTTTTATGTTATGTAATTCCTGTTCTACAAATAAGAACATATAGAAGGACTTAAATGAAAAATCCTATTAGGGGAGATTTAGGAATCAAAGAATTTTTGTTTATCCTCCTTGGCCTGGCATTTCACCTTTTACAATTGTTTTTTTTTTCCCTCTGAGTTCTTACTGAGAGCTTATTTTAAAAGTTTTAAGCAGTTAAATGAGGTTCAATTAAATACTGAATGTTTTGATCATAAAGCACTTGTTTGAATATGTACTTTGGGGTCTCACTGGAAAGGAAAGCAGAAGGAGACATTTTAGCTTTCATGCTTGAGTGTTTACTGTGCATTTGAATAACACCTTCCTCTAAAATAAACCTATCTATTTATAAATATGCTTTGGACTTCTGACAAGTAGCAGATTATGGGATGGATTCGGTTCTCTTATACCTGTGCAACAGCCTCCAGAGTGCCTGTGTGCAGGGAAGAACAAAAAAGGCAAAAATTTGGTCTGATAGATGGGATCAGAAATGCTCCCTACTCACTGAAGGAAATGAGAACAAGGTGTTACAAGAGAAAAGGAGTTGGAACTGAAGTGTTGAGTATGTTTAGGGAGACAATCACCAGTCTATTTCAATCCTGCCTCTAATCAATCTTTTGCCCTCATATCTTCTACAAGCTGCATTACCTCATCTGCTGTGTTCTGTGTTAATAAAAAATGACAGTGCTTCTCAGTTTCATCTTTGGAAGTGCCTGCCAGGGCTGGTTTTATTACTCTCTTATTCTCCAAGAAACCAGCTATGCAGTCCTGCTTTGCAGAGAGAAAGCAATGTAAGTGCTGAGACTCTCAGCTTAAGTGCTGTTAAAGAGTAATAAAGGGAAATGTTACGTGAGAGATTAGCACTATTAAATCCATTGTGCATTCCAGAGATCAATTTAATAATGAATTATTTTATGGCAGCAAAGCTTAGAGTTCACTTCTTGTTGGGGAATTACTTCTTTTTTTTCCACCCATTTCTCAAGTTCCTTTGATAAAAACTCAGAGAGGCACTAGTAAGAATATGTGCTGCTTAGTATTTTGATCTGAAGACTTAATTACATGATAAAGAATTAGAGTGTCAATGCCCTGAGGGCACTAATAGGTATTTATCATCCTGACCAGCATCACCTGGGGTCTCCACCCACACCCTATGCCCATAGGTCCAGGAGCATCATTTAAACACAGGCCTGGGGGGGGTTATTTCCTTGTTGTAACTTCACCTTTGTCTGACAACTGCTGTTAGGACCCTCTGCAATTGCCTGTCTGTGGTTCTGTGGAGCTGCACTGTGATGGTAAGCTCTTTACCTGAGTCCTCTTTCCTTTGAGAATAGCTCTCATCTTGTTGTTCCCTGGTATATTGCCCTGGCCAGGAGACTGTAGCTCATGTGTAATTTCAACTGTCTGTTAGTGGGGAAGCCAAATAACAGAGTATGAGGTTTGATATTCAGATGTCACTATCACCCTGTCTCTCTCTCTCTTAATGTAGTACATAAGCTGTTTTCAGTCCTATCTGGACCACCAACCACTTTTCATGTGTTATTTTAGTCAGCAATACTTTTTGTCCAATGAATAGTCCAGACTTGGATCTGGGTGGCTATCCTGGGGAAGGGAGAAATTGTCCCTGTTGGACTCAGCTGTCTGGCAGATTAGCTGTGTAAGAGCTTGGTGTGTTTGACACCTGGAAGTGCAATTGCTCTGCACCAGTGCCTCCTTTTACAACTATCAGTGACGCAGGTATGCGTAGGCAGGAATGCTCCCTAGCTCTTGATGCTCAACTGCATGTCAGTCTCACTCCTATAGATATATATATATATATATATATATAGACTTATCTAAGGCACTTCTTTCCTTTGCACCTGCTGAACTAATTATTACCAGTGACTCTTTACCACTTCACTGCCTTTACAAACATTCCCCAAGTGCTGGAATGGTATTCTGTTGTTAGAACTAATGTGACTCAAATTGCATTCAGCGTTCTCAGATGAGAACAGGGTAAGAGGAAGGCAGCTGACCTCAGCCAGAGCAGTATGTTTTGCCTTCTACCAGCTAGGAGCAGTGTGTGGGTATAGCAAGGCACAGAACTGTACCTCATTGAAATTCTGAAGACATCCTAATCGCATCACCTACCCTGCTTTGCCTTCTTGCATCAAAGGCTTGTCATTTCAATCCTGATTTCTTAATAAAGATCACGCATTTTTTTATATATATTTATTTTACTAATGAAGCTTCATGTTAAATTTAAGTCCATTAGAACCACTGCTTACAGAGTGCCCTTGAAAGTATGTTTGATTGCAGAATCATCCAAGTGTGATGTGGAAAGCTCTCAAGCATTAATGGGTTTGGGAACACAAAGGTGGCTTTGCTGGCTTTTATAGTCCTTCAGTGGCATCTGAAATCTCTCCTAGGGAAAGTGCATAATGTTAAAAGCCTAATGTGTTAAAAGGGTGTATTTGTAAGGGAGGGGGAGGAGGACTGCATTCTCAGATTAAATCCTCTTGTGTGATGAATGTGACAATGACAGAAGTGTTCAAAACTCGCAGTGAGAAATCCATCTCCCCCAGCACAAAGGACATATAGTTGGGCTTTATGCAGAGAATGAAGCCAGGTGGTGTTGAACTCTCCTGCTCTGTTTGTGATAAGGGAGTGTGGCTCAATGAAGGTCTCTTCCCAGCATCCGTTCCTGACTGTAGGTGTGGAAATACCAGTTGTTGCCCTTTAGACACCTGTTGGGACTCCCAGGTGGCTGTGACAACAGCACTGTGTGGTTTAATGATCCTATCTATAGTTCTGGGTGTGTTAAGATACAATGGCTAGTACAGATCCATGAACTGCTGGCGGATCGCTTGCCCCAAGAGTCTACCTCAATCCAAACCCCTCTGTCCTCTTCACTCTACCTTAGCCTCTTAAAGGTCACCCCCATTTTGTGTAGAGTCTGCTGTAGAAGAGCATGAACTCTGTTGTTCAGCTGCTCTACACAGAGAATATGAAATAAATGCAATCTTCGTGGTCTTAACTGTAATTCCATATGTCTCCACTTGCACTCCTAATGGTTTCATAAATCTGAATCAGGAAGGCAGTGGGACAGGATGATCTGGAGCAGGAGTGATAGAGCACAGAACAACCTGAGTTGTCTGACACAGCATGTTTCTTTTTTTCTGCTGATTTGAAGCCTTACATGGCATATACATTGTAGAAGATGGATAACCTTGTAGTGTGGTTAGTGTGAGATGCCTCCGCTCCATTGCAGATGTAAATTGATTTAAATTTGAGTAGGGTTTTGTGTTTTTTCATAATTTGTATATTCAGTTCTTTGGGAAGAGGCCTGAAACTTCAGTCTTCTGTCTCATGGGAGTGTTTCTCAACTACTGCATTCAGGAACACAATAAAGCAGTGCTGGTGGAGTCTAATATCCTCAGATTCCTTTGTTAGCAATATTTCAGTGTTAGCATTGGTTTAGAAGAGGAGATTGAAAATCTTGATTTTTTGTTTTTCAGAATGCTATTTCTCTAAGCTTGAAAATTAAACTTTACTCCCCTCTGATTTTTCTTTCTTTTTTCTTATTTGCTGAGAACTTAGCTTTGCCTTTGTTGTAAACTGAACGTGGAATTAGATTTACCTGAAATAGTTGTGGAGGGGGTAAATAAAATGGAAATATTTTGTACCTTGAGGACTGTCTCTGATAATGACAGGATTAAAAGAGGTTACATTTAAGTTGCTTTAACCATCCAATGAAGGTTTCATAAATGCTTGAAAATGTGGTAGCACTCAACCTTTTGAAAAGTTGCTCTAATAGGTCAAAAAAAACTACTCTTCTAATAACTACACAGGATAAGTGTTTGGTGGTGGATCCCCTGGATTCAATGTTTTCATTAACTGGTAATAGCTGTGAGTTTTTGCAAAAGTCACTGACTGTGCTCTGCTAGTTTTGTACCTGATTATTTCTGATCTTTCTGAAGTTATCATGACCCCCAGTTACTCAATTTAGAAAATGACAATAGAAGTGCACTAAAAAATAAACAGCAATTACACCTCTAGAATAATTCTGGGACATTTTGTCCACTGCCCCCTCCCCTTGAAATCTTGAGGCAATCAGCAAAGCTATTGTTGTTTGACTCTGACACACCACATGCATTCCCTCACTGGTACCATTCATTCCTCTGATTGAACAAGATGCTCTTTCATTCTCCATATGAAGAGTTTTCATAAGGGCGAGTGCATATTCTTCAGTGCTAGGCACTAACACCTGGGCTCATTTTAAACAAAGCTAGCTGGATAACCAGCAGCAGTTTGTCTTTGGCACCACAAAGCTGTTTTTTGAATGGATCAAATTAGTCTGTGGGGAGCTTTAATGTTATTGGTTCACAGTTAAAACTGCCTCAAGTATCTCTTCCTGTGTTAGACTGTATGTACCCTGGTAGCTAATTGTCTTGCATGCTGTACTCTGTGATTCTACTAAAGGATGCTATAGAAACAGAAAGATGATGTGACAAGCAATCAATTAAATAGCCTTAGCAGTTAAAAAATTTGATTAGCCCTTCAGATTTTCTTGATCAATTTAGGGGAATAGTGTCCTGTCCTTAGAGTGGCACCTGTCTTATAAGCCATTTAAGGAGCAGTGGAGAATACTGCACAGAAGAGGATAATGCTCCTGGCATACAGAACAACAAAATAACTCTTTGAATTCTGACATTTATTTGTGTTTCTAAATAGTCCTAAGGAATATCTCAGTGAGACTCCATCATGAGAAAGGCTCAGCATGGTGATGTATACAACTCCCTCTTTGGCATGGAAATGATTAGCAAAATTCCATGACCACAATTATTCCCTACCTCAGCTCTCTTAGATGAATCAAACCTCAGAGGAGGACCCCTCAGAACAAATACCTATTAATTGGGGATGTTGAGCTGGTTATGAAGGCATTTGGATGGTAGCCTTGTTTGAGCACAGACTGAGGGAAACAAACTGCTAGAACTTGGCTGGCAAGTATTAGGACAAGCAAAGATTTGCTGTCCTTGGGAAAGGAGCTGAAAACCAAACCCAGTGAAGGTTTTCAAATTGAGATATTGAACTGAATCAAGCACTGCAAAGTTCAGCTAGAGGAAAAATTGCTGCAGGTAATGGATACTTTGTTTGGTTCTAATTTTGCTGCTCTGATGCAGGAATAACTGATCTTATTCATATCAGGAATACAGTGGTAGCAAATATGGAGGATTGTGGTCCCTATTTACATGTAGCTACCTCTTGGAGAAAGAACAAAAGGCTGAAAAACTAACACAATCCATATGAAGAGGTAGATGGAAAACCATATGCAAGTAAAGCTTTGAGCATTGGGGCTCATTTCTCTCACAGACCAGCTTAATAGCACTAGGGACAATAAGTTTTGAAAGCAGCTGTACCAGCCTTGCACAGGTTATACTTGCAATCCTTTCCCTTTGCATATGCAAGGGCATAATTACATGCCATACAATGCAGTTTGGATTTGCACAACTGAGCAGCCCTAAACGTGGATCTGGAAATCCAGCCTTCATGTGGAAATTTCTTGCATATTGCAAGCATTTTATATTTAAAAGTGGTCACACATGTGCACAAAAGAACTGCCTCAGCATGCTATCAGTGCTCATTACAGGGTATTGTGTCCATTGGCACAGATGGAAAACCCGGGAGGGTACGTCAGCATGTTAATTCTGGAGAACCAAAGGCTGTGAATTAAAAATCTGGATTTGATCACTGGAAAGGATTTGGGAAGGCAGTGTTTGAACTGTGATTTCAGTGTACAGTGTATCCAGTGTGCACCGATATCTCGGGTGTGTCCTCAGCTTGCTGCAGTATGTCCCAGAAAAATGAAAACTGGAATGTGTTTCAGTCCTTCACATTGACTTCAAGCATCCTAACCAACCCTTCAGCAGTAGGGCTTGTTGCAAACAACTTAGTTAGCACTCTTGCATATTAGATGGGTTTGTTTCTGGAAGCTGATTTCCGTTAAGAAGTGCATGTAATCTCTTTCTTTCATTGAAGGAAACGAACCAACAAATCCAAATGATTATTGGTTAACAAGTGTGAGGGTCAAATCCGCTTGGAAAACAGGAATTTTTAATCCATTGCAACTTAATGATATAGCAATGTGTCTACACACAGAACAAGTGGCTGTAATGATTTCTACTACATAGGCAGAAAACAAGACAAGTACCTTTGTGTTTTGAAGACATGCTGCTTGTCCTTCCCTTGATACAAGACTTCAGAAAGGATGTTGCTTCGATGTCTGTAGATAATGTTCAGTAACTTCTGCTTTGAATTTACTTTCTAAAAACCTTCTGGAGCTGCAAGAGGGAAAAGAGAGAGAGATGGGGACACATAGACAAAAAAAGATGCAGCCAGTGATGTATTTTTCATCAGAACTGGGGACTGCTATGTCTGACCTATGTATCTGTTGCAGGAGGAATTGGGTGCCTCGGTCAAGACAGAGGACAAACACGGAAATGTCTTGATGCAGTGGAGATTTATAACCCCGATGGAGACTTCTGGAGGGATGGACCTCCTATGCCCTCTCCCCTTCTCTCCTTACGGACAAACTCCACCAGCGCAGGCTCTGTGGAAGGGAAGCTGTACCTCTGTGGAGGCTTTCAAGGAACAGGTACTAAAATGAGTCTGATATAGAGTTACAATCAGTTTCGCTGTACACAGACTGACCTGACAACTGACCAACCCTATCAGGTGGCACTGGCATGCTCTGGAAACACACAGCTGATTCTGCCCTTTGGACTGCTGACTCCTAATGTCAATATGATTTGTGTTCTGTTTGCCCTTTGCTTTTTTCCTTAACAAAACATGAAAAATTAAGGATGCTTCTAATCTGTGCTGAACTTGTCCAAACCTACAACTTCAGTAGAATACTTCTGGATTTACATCCATAAATACTGAGATTAGGGGCTTGGTGTGTTATGGACAATAAAGAATTTGGGCATATTTATTGAAGATTAAGGCACTATCCATCTGTCCTTAGCCAAGCTACCTGTCTCTGTTTACTTACATGGTTTTCATAATCTGTATTGAGAAACCTTTTCTATTTAATGAGTACTGTGGGTAGGGAACTGAGATACAAAGAAACTAAGATTCCAGATCTAGTGATTCTAAATTATTCCTAGTCCCATGGCTACCTTTCTTCTTTTAAGTCTTCTTCCTTCCAACTGTGCTTAGCTCTGTGTAAACCTCCAGTACTGCTAACGGGTTGTTTGCTTTTTATTATAAATGCCAAGACTCTCAAAACATGTACATTTAAACTCTCTGCTACATACTGCTGCTACCCCAATTTCCTTTCTAGGAGAAAGCAGTAGTACAGATGCATTACCCACTGCTAATGTATGTCATGTCAGGCTCATTGTTGCCCAGGAATGGCCATGTGACATCACTGGGTGGTCTTTCACATTTCACTGACTCCAGTTGCATTTACTTTAATTTGTGTAACAAACTCTAAACTTAAAGCTGCTGTTATTTTTGGCATGATGATTTTCAACAAGTAGTTCACAACTCTCCTTCACCTCCCTTCATTTACTGCTGTTTGAGGAAGCTGCTTCCTGACAATGTTGCATGGCAGCTCTGTAACAGGCATGTTCTCGTATCATCTCCGATAGCAGTTGTGTGACCTCAGAGCAATTATGGTTATGACACATCACTGTGTTTCCATAGCAAACTGTGCCATCAAATTTTGTCTTTTTCTCAGCAGCATTACAAAAAAGCCTAAAGTTAGTGGGTACAAATCTCAAAAGGCTAATTATTTGTACTGGCAAATGAAGCCATTTCATTCAAGATGACTAACAGATTAGCATGAGATTTTCTGAATAAGGTGACTTCAGAGCCATAAAAACACTCTGCACAATGCCACCACATTCTGTCACTGAGTCATGTATAAAGAGTGGTAGCACTGAGAGAGGTTAAAAGTGCCCCTGTGGATTTCAAGACATCCATCTTTATATATTTGTATAATGCCAACTCAATGGGGTCCTGGCTTCTGACTGAACTACTGCAATCTGTATAATTATGTATATAACTCTCCTTCACTAAAAGTATTCTTTAGATTGGAAAACAAGTCAAAGTTAGAAAATGCCAGTTTTGCAGTTACCTGTGCACCCTGAATTCTGCCCTCCTGCAGGGGCATTCTGTAAACTGGTAAAGAAATGGTATGTGATTGTGGTGTTGGACATTGTTATGACATCTAGTAACAAGGGAGCCAAAACAAGATTCTCACTGTCAAGTGTAGATCAGATGTAGCCATGTTGAGAAGTTGAGAGGAAGCTGTGCCTTAAATACAGCTGTCTTAATGTGACTTTCAAGTTATTAAAGGAAAAAGGCTTTCTAAATCTTTATAATAACAACTTCTACCTACCATTATCAAGAAAAAGATGGATGGAATCCATATGCTGAACCTGAAGAGGTTATCTAGCTGGCCTCTCTTCCCTGGCCCTATCTTTTCTGCATGCTGGAAAGAGCTCTTCCCTGATCTGCTCTTTGGGGGCAAAGGGTGGAGTGAGAGGGGGTTATTACTGTCATATGGGAAGCTGGAGAGGGTGGCTTGACTCTGCTCTTTCACAGTTACAGCTGCTCAGCAGCTTCAAGATATTCACAGAACAGCACATGCTGCTTCTGCTTTAGCAGCAGATAAAGTTATTTTAGGATGTACTTGTTGGTTTTAGTTTTTTGGGTTTCTTGGCATGCCACTTTGGGTTTTGTGAGGGATGCAACCAAGAGAGGATATTCCAATTTTACACAACATTGTAATTTAGTTCCAACCAAGTGGATTTTTTGGAACAGGCTGGAGTCACAGCTGTAGTCTCTGGGTTTTCTGCTGGCTGAAAGCTAAAGGACTGCTGTGAACATTCAAGAATGAGTGCTTCTCAAAAAACCCCGAAAATAAGCCAAAGTCACTGCTGCAACAGAAAGTCTAGTCAATGTATATAAGGGACTGCAGCAAACTCCCTGTATACTGTAGATCTGTTCCCAGTTCCCCAGCCTCAACTTGCTTTTGCACTTGCTTAAACCCCTTCTTGATCCAACAGCATGCAAGCTGACCTACTAAGGACACGGTCACCTCTTAATTTTACTTCTATGTGCCATGCTCTGTGCATCTTTCTGCATGAGTATTGACCTAAACAGTTAATTATAGGCCAGAGATGCTGTGCACAAACACAAAGCTGAAAAGCAGCTGTCAACTGCTCAAAGGGCCTTGAATTTGGATGAAAAGATGGATATTGCTCAGCTACCATCTCTTTTGAGTCCCATGTAACACCTGAAGTTTTGCAATGGCAGGATTCCCATCCCAGATATTGCCTCTCACAAGCCTTTGCTTGAATAAGGACAAGTGGTGCAGCCCTAACAGAAACCCCAGGAGCAGAAGTGGAACTGCAGCTACTTAGAGTCTCCAGAAGAAAGTCAGCTTGGCCAGCTGAGAATAGCAGTCTCTCTAAAGGACAAGTAGATTCCAAAGTGTGTTGAAGCTTCACCAAGAGAAAACTTACTCTGAACTGTGAAGAATGCTGCTAGACATTGAGCTGCATTGGTAAGCAGAGCTTGTAAGATTTCCCCTGCTGAGGCTTCTTCCAGTTAGAAGCTTCTCAAGGCCATGAAAGGGGAAAGGAAATTAATTCAGCTGAAGTCTAGAGTGCCTGCACTTAGACCTTAGTGACTCTAGGTTCCCTGCAGCATAAGGAGAAGCATGGACATTTCCAAAGGGAGGTTCAGGTCCCTAGTGCTTTACATCTCAATTCAGAACCCTGAGGACCTCTCCTGTCTCCTAATGCTCTGTGTTTTGATCAGGATATGAGGGACTATAACCTGGTTTACCTAAGGCAAACACATCAGGAGCTTAGTGTGTGGTTAGATGGTGAAAAACACTCTGAGAACTCTGTGTTGTATTGCTGCTAGCTGGCAAATGTATGCTCTTACAATCATTATAAGTACCCAAAAAAACCCACTTCTGGTTGTTTTGAATTTGTTTCATCCTTAGCAAGACTTTCAAAACTTCATCTGTTAGTCAGTAGTTTATATAAATTAGCTCATTTTTTACTGAAACTATTATGACAAATAGGAATCATCAATCTGCTTGTCTCTGACACCCAGCTCCAGCTCAAGTAGCCTAGTATTGCGAATGCCTGTCATATGTCAGTATGTTCTAGCATTCACCACTACATTCAGAGATGTTTACAGTGGTTGGGTTGGTCCATTAGTTTATGGCTTTGCACAGGGTAAATATATTTGCTGTAACAGGAATGCTCAGAAGGGCTCCATGCACAGTCACCAGTCAGCTCTCTGTTAATTCTTTACCAATTAAATTGGTAAACTGTGGACACTGCCACAGTTACTACAGCAGCTATGGCTTTCAAACCAGCCTTTGCTGCCTGACTGTACATTGCTCTTGTTGATATGTTTTATGCAGAACTAAACCCTGACACCTGTGCAGGCTGACAGCTATTAGCATTAGCCTGTGCAGGGAGAAGCAGACTCATTAGTGTGCCTCACCGAAGGCACTGGTGAAAGCTCCTCAGCTATGCAGCACTTCAGGCTTGTAAAATCCCTGTCAGACTGGGATTCCTTTTTTTTTATTTTGACTGCTTCTGAGTAGTATAGATTTTTTTTTTTCTGGTGAAAATAACAATGGCAAAGGTATGTGCCTGTTTTGGACTGTGTCATCTGCTGTCACTGTCAGCTTGCTGAGGCACACATTTATTGCCTTTGCATTGTTGCTGCACTAATACAGATCTTATAGCCTTTTTCTGGAGGCTGTAACTTCAGTTTCAGATTATAGACATTGGACCAACAGCCCATCTTAAGGATTTGAATAAATGAATTCAAATCCAAAGTTGATTTTTTTACCTTGATGCATCTTGGCCTGATCAGAAACAGTGTGGCCAGCAGGACTAGGGCACTGATTGTCCTCCTGTACTCAGCACTGCAAAGAAGAGCAATGAAGCTGGTCAAGGGTCTAGAGCACAAGTCTTCTGGAACCAGTTGAGGGAACTGGGGTTGTTTAGCCTGGAGAAAAGGAGGTTGAGGATGAACCTTATCTCTCTCTGCAAATCCCTGAAAGGAGGTTGAAGCAAGGTGGGGGACAGTCTCTTCTTCCAAGTAACAAGTGATAGGTCAAGAGGAAATGGCCTCAAGTTGCAGCAGGGAGATTTAGGTTGGACATAAGGAAAATTATCTTCCCTGAGAGGGTTGTCAAGCCCTGGACAGGCCTGCCCAGGGAAGTGGTGAAGTCACCAACTGTAGAGGTGTTTAAAAGACATGCAAATGGGGTGCTTAGTGACCTGGTTTAGTGGTAGACTTGGCAGAGCTTGGTTAGTGATTGGGCTCAATGATCGTAAAGGTCTTTTCCAACTTAAATGTTTCTATGATTTTAACTAGAATGACATCTTTACACCCATGTGACATCAACTGATGCGCAAAGTAAAGGGAAAATGATCTCAATGCAAATAAAATGTTTAACAGGTCCGCTGTTAGCAGCACATATTACTTGAAATGTCTTCTGATTTCATCAGCTAATGGCATGTGGTGTGGAAATGCCTTCTTATGGGTTGAGATGGAAAAAGTACCAGTTCAATGTGGTTTACAGCAGAGAAGATAAACATACTGCTTCCCTACCATATATGTTGAAAAATTCTGTAATGTGTTTATCATCATGAGTGGAACCAGAGCTGCTCAACCCAGTTCTGTTATTTACTTACTGATATCAAGTAGAAATTAATTTTTCACTTAAGTGGTGTTACAGTCGGAGGAAGGGGAAAGGGAAGATATATCTCTGAACTTGGCGTGCAAGAATCTCAATTTTGTGCTTGCAACTGTTAGCCAAGATAGGTGACACTGAGTCCTACTAGCTGCGTACTTCTGATTCTACAAAAAAAATCCCAGTATGCTTACCCTAGATTCATTTTCTGGCCTCTTCTTCCTCATTTACATAAACTGCAATCCATATATTAGAATAGAAGTGGTGCTGCTTGCGGCAGTGCAGAACTGCATAGTAATTACTGTATTCCAGCTGAGCTAATGAGTTTGTATCTCTGTGCCATCCTCTCCTGACAGTGGACTAGCTTAATAGTTATTTATTTTGACTAATCTCCCATAAAGGCTGTTCCCCCTAGGCTCCCCCATTATGTGATTTAGGTGGAGAATCATTCTAGTGGTTATTTTTTATTATGGTGGTTACGGAACATTACTGGAATCAAATTAAATTTAGACATATTAAGGAGCCTGGCACAGTAAATACTGCACTTGTGAAGTTTGGGGGTTGAGCGACTGGAAGAAAACCTGTTTCTGCAGCACCTTCCCATGCTCCCAGCTAAATAAAGCAGAGGGGCAAACCCTGGGCTGCCTATCTGCAGCACTGTTTGTTTCCCTCTGTTAGAATTTACTGGGCAGTGATGAATAATTGAAGTTCTCCTGCCCACAGTTGATACCATTTGAATAAATATTCCTGCCAAAGGAAGAGATTCAGGGTCCCTGTGTTTTGCTCAGCATAGAAATCTGCTCATGGCCACCCGCTGTGCCAATCTGCAGGCACTGCCACAGCTCTCCAGCCTGTGTGATGAGTCCACCCCAAAAAATGCTGCTCTGCCTTTTGCCTAATTCTCCCCCAGCACTGGTGTGAGTTGCCAGGCTGCTGCCAGAAACCAGCGTGAGGGAGAGACCTCCTCAGCTTGCTGGCTTCCCAGGGAGGGCTGTCCATTTAGCCCCAGCTCATTAGCTAGAAACTCACTACCATAAATGAGGCCAGCACAGGTCAGGGGAATTGCTGGGGAGCAGCACCTGCTTGTTTCAGATCTAAATTTGACCCAGTATCTGACAGCACAGTATTAGTAATTCAGTCCCACTAAGGACTCATTTATAGTTTATAAAGGGTTAATGAATGATTAATAGATATTTTAATGCATTTTAATTAGTTGCCAAAAAGGTCAATGGGTTGTTTAGAAACATGGCTTGTAGCCATGTATGACATCTTCTATTGTGTTCATAACTGCCTATCATGCATACAATCTAAACATGCTTTATACCTTCTATTAATAATATATTAACCCATTGCAAGGCATTTAGAAACAGTATCAGGATGGTCTGAGACCAGAAATTCTTATTCTGATCTTGCAGTTTTTACTCCTACGAATAGTGCATTGACTTCAAGAGCACTGACCCTGCTGCCACTGTAATGCATGGTCCTGCAACTGCCTGAAGCACAAGCAGGACCAGTGCTTGTGAGATTGTCTGAAAGAGGCCTTGCCTATCAACAATAGGCAAAATCTGAAAAGATTTTAAAAGCTGAAGTAGCTGAATCAGTCCCAAGAAAAACAGTTAGAGTAACTGAACTGGAAGTTCCTTCCTGTAGACCATCCCCTTCTTTAGATATATCTATATACATTTTAATACATATTGGTTTGTGAGTGAATGGGTGAATGACAAAACTATGGTTCTGAAGAATTACACATCAGAGGAAATGGATAGAGATCCTGTCTAGGAGAGTGAATATCTTACCTTAGTCCATGCAGGTGCTCTGAAAGCAGTAAGCTGCCACAGTTGCAAATTCAAGCCCCAACCTGCCTCCCAGATCTCGTTGTGTCCAGTGGGATATGCTGCCTTGACACTCACCATCACGAAGGCTGGCCAGCATGTTAAACAGCCAAGCCAAGTTCCCTCTCCTGTGTATTCTCTGCCCACAGGCAGAGATGATGGATGTACTTGATCCCACAAGGGGTGTTTGCTGTGTTACGCCAGCAAGGCTGGAGGAGTTAGGGGCAGCTCACATAGGCAAATGGGATTGAAGGCCACAGACTTGATGAACTTTTTCTTTTTCCTATTGCAAATGAGAAGCCAGGACATCTGGTGGTAATGATCTAAATGCACTTTTATCCTATTGCAACACAAACATGAATTCCCAAGTCACCTAACTCCACGTCATGTAATTATGAAAGAAGCTATTAGTGGTGAGGAAGATAAGTAGCAGAGGCTAGTCCCATATGTTTAAAATCATTCTCTGGTACAGATAATGGCATGCAAAACCAGGTACAAAGCAGCAGTGGAGCCTAAACTGCTTCAAAGCAGCTCTGAGGTGGTTGTTGGGTGACAAGAACTGGGGAAGCCAGCAAAAGAAACACCTGAGTAAACATTTTGGAGACTGCTGGGGAGCTGACAAGTACCTTGGGATGTTCAAGTGCTTTTCCTCCCTGGAAAGCACAGAGCAGACAGTTAACAACCACTGCAGGTTTGCTGTGTTATTTTTTCTTTTAATAAACTGATTTATGATGAAAGAAGATAAAGCACATCAGGAAAATGCAAAGTGGAAAGGAAAAGGTTCTGTGACAACCTGAGAACCAGCAGAAGCTCAGGCAAGTAGCCTGTGTGAGGCTGTGGCAGACCACAGAGGGCAAGGACAGCTGTGACATGGGGCCCACCCCCACTGCACAGTGTGGTTCTGTTCTGAGGCACCTGGCTCTGCTCTGGAGCAACTTGCTTCAGCACCACTGCCCACATCACAGCATGTCAACATAGTGATGCTGCAGGTAGTAGGTAGGTGAGCTTGGCCAAAACTAGTTTGGCCATCTCTGCCCTGCACTGATGCAGAGGCATCACCACTCGTGACTTGGCACATGCTCTCACTGTCTCCATAACTGTTTCCTCACTCATAAGATGGAGGGAAATACACTATCTGATGTCAATGGGTTTCCATAAGAAACAAAAGAATACTGACCATATTTCAATAAACTTGCCATAGATTTAGCTCCAGTGAACTAAAATTTAGCAAATTTCTTTTTTTTTTTTAGTTCAGTGCTCTGGACACTAAACAGGCTGTAGTAGAGTAGATTTATTTGTATTGGCTTGCAAACATAATAGCTGCATTGTTAATAGTCCTAGATGACCTATAGATTTTCTACCTGTTAAGCATGTTGTTTAATTCTTCTGCATCTGCCTCTCTTTAGCCCTCCCAACCCAAAACCTAATAATTGGATATGAATGTTCAGTTCCAAATAGGGAAGAGAAAGCAAGGTCAAAAGAGACCAGAATGGTAGTAAATACAATATTCACACAGAAAGTTGTTCCTTCCCCCAACCTCCAAATCACAAATGGAATGCAGGGTTGGTGGTTTGTTGTTTTTTGGTTGTTTTTTTTAAAAGGAAAAGCAGCAGATCAAATATTTATGTTGCCTGCAGTCATACTGGGGGTCTTTCCAAGAATGGTTCATCCTGATTTATGGCCAATCCTGACTCAAATGACATGAGAAAACTTACAGCATAAAATGAAGTCTAGCCATGTTTGGGGAGTGAATCCTATTTTAAAATAAACATTTAAGGAGAAAACATGATTGTGTGTATGGAAGGCAGGCAATAACTGCCTGAAAATTAATATTTTTGTTTTGTTTTTCTGCACATTCAAAGAAAAAATTTCTTACAAAACATTGTGGGGAAGTGTTTTGTTTAGGGACCAGAATATAAAAGAGAATGTAAAAGTTAGATTCATTTTGCTTTTGAATTACTGTATTTGCATATATGAATTTAGCATTTATAAATTAAACATTTTAAGGTGTATCTGAATTTCTTTCACTGAGAAAAGATGGGTTGGTAGGCTCAATGTTAGCCTGCAGTCTGTACTTGTACATCAAAAAGCCATAACTACCAAAAGAGCTCTGGCTTTCTTTTAACATACCACAATTTCTCATGGGGATAAATCTATGCTGGAATTAATGTTCCCCATGCTGGTTTAGACTTTTCTTTTTCTGAGTAAGAATAAACCATACTGCTCTAAACACTGTTTTACCACTTGAAAAGGATCTGTATTACAGTTAAAATCTGAATAATTTTAATATAAAGTGATTTAACTGTTATGCAGAAAACCAACATGGAAAAAAAAGTTTCTTAAAACTTCTTATGGTTAAACAATAATGTGCAGAAAACACTGCCTTATTTTGTAGGGAAAATGAAAACCTTTGGAAAGGAGTGAAATATTTTCATGAGGTAAAGTGGTTGTCTGGTAAATGATGCAGAATAATGCTATGTATGACACGGAGTTACATGGGGTGGCTTTTTAAGCAGGCAATCTGTGTAACACAGCCAATTTCTTTCCATAGATATCACATTATTCTCCAGTAAGTAAAATTGGCTGCTAAGATTTTGCCTTAAAAAATAAAATTGCAGTTACATAAGGTGAACCAATGAGGCAGAATCTGGAATTGTTTGCACCTTCAGGCTTAAAACTGCTTATTAAGATTGAAGCCAAAATCCAACATTACAGCCTGGAATCAAAGGTGCTATTCTCTTTGAAAAACATTACTTTTTCTGTTGTCCCCTAACCAAGGGAAAAAAAAAATTAAGAAAAGAAGACTTAAGAATTAAGATGTTTTATCTCATTTCCCTTTTAAAAAGAAAGAGGAGATGTAGGCTTTTTGTGAATTATGACTGATTTTGAGCAGTGCTTTTCCTTACGTGAACTTTCTCATCCAAAGGGTGCTGCTTCCTTTCCTGTTAAACAATATAAGACTGGAGAAATGATTGCTTCCTTTACTCCAACAACATAGTCTCTTTATCTCCCAAGGGTTAAGAGTTAACTAACACTTCACGTACTGGAAAACAGAATTTGTAGAGTGGAACAAAACCAGTTACAACATCCAACAGAAAAGGGAAACAAGGGACACTAAAGGTTGTAAGTCACCAGGTCAGGAAAAAAACCGCAGTAAGGCTTTTAAGGAAGGCTGCTGGATCTGCCCTTGATGTTTTAATTACCTTTTTTTTCCTGGAGTGTTGCAATCATGCACAGAATGTCTCAGTTCCAATGTCTGATTTTTTTTTTCCTCTGATTGTCTCAATTTTGTCATCATCCATGCCAAAAAAAATCCAGGCTTAAAAATTTATTGCATAAAGGAGATGATCTAATAATAAATACAGGGACTGGAGCCTCCCATGTCACAGCTTGGGTCTGTTTGTGTCTCTGTCTTTGCCTCTCAGGAAAAGCTTGTTCACTCTTGCAGGGTCATACAGAAATTAGCTCTTTGCTGGTACTGGAATGTGTTATTTTTTCACAGTTTGTCAGTCACTCTGTCTCTCTTCACATGTGACTGAGTTTTTTAATAGTTTCATCTCTTCTGTCTTGGGTGGGTGCAGCTTTCCTGTGCATTATTATTCTTCTCCATTAGTATCCATGTTCAACAGGCAAACCATCATGAGTATTGTTTCACCTTCTGTGAGCAGCAGGAAGGGAAGGAACAAAGACTATTCAGATGAGGCTAAATCCTGAAATCTTACACAAATTTTACTCAAGCAAGCTTCCAGAGATCTATGAAAGTTCCAGAGCTCTTGGTTTGGAAACAAAAATTGCACCACAATTAACTGTGAGACCATGGAGTGGGAAATGAGTGTGGGCTGGAAAAACTGTACTGCATTCCTTCACCAGGTAAGGGAGGGCAGAGACAGTGAATGGCTGGTCAGTGGTTTCCTTAGATAAACATGACAAAAAATGTGCAGAAATTTCCATAAAGCTGAGACAGCCACAACTCCTGTGCATGTGCAGGACCTGCAGTAAACAGAACTGTCCCAAATCAGCTCAACAAGGAAACCAGACCTGGGAGGGTAAAAGTCCTGTTTCCATCTGACTTCCCACATCCTGAAGCTACTTGTAGAGGAGCCTAGAGGTATTTTAAATCTCATGACACTATGTCATTGTACCAATACCACCAGTTTTGTGCAGAACCTAAACCACAACAGCACTAAACCTCCAGGGCTGTTGGCCCCCATGAAAAGCATGTGATCTGTGTTTCCAGCATGAGAAGGCGGCTGGTGGAACATGGGAACAGGTTGCCCAGGGAGGTGGTTGAGGCCCCATCCCTGGAGGCATTGAAGGTGAGGCTTGCCAGGGCTCTGGGCAACCTGATCTAGTTGGGGATGTCCCTGCCCACTCCAGGGGGGTTGGACTAGATGACCTCCAGAGGTCCCTTCCAACCCAAACCATTCTAGGATTCTATGATGCTTTTCTGTATTTCGCTCTTTGACCCTTCAGTCCTTTGCTCTGGATTCTGCAGAAGGGCAGTGTCCAAACAATGAGATGGAGTTGACAGATGTGGACGATGGGGTTAGTGATGGTTGTCTGTGGGTTTTTTGGTTTGGTTTTTTGAAAAAGGCTTTCTAGAAGGGAATGGGAAGATGAATGGGAACCTCAGTCTGGGCCCTGTAAAATTTAGCAAGTCACCAGTCTTTTAAGACTCAATAAAACCGTGTTGAGTATTCAATGTTTCTTGCTATGATAGTTCTCATCTTGGTACCTTTGAAGTATCTGTGCATGGAAATCTCTGGGACCTGTCTTCTAATACATCAGAGGGAAGCTGACAGCTAAGCAGGTGTATATCCCCAGCTCAAAGTAAGGAAAGCATAGACTAAAGTAACTTGCTATGAGAAAACCTTTTTAAGATGAAAAGAAAAACTGAGCAGAAATGAAAGACATATTTTTAGGAGAGAACTTGGCTTTGAGTAACAATTGCTGGAGAGTTCAGGACTTTTGTTAACAAAGAAAGGTTTTGTGTTTTTACAAGAAATTCAATATAGCACTGTTGGTTGACAACTCTGGTTCCCTGCTGCATGGTGATTCTTTCATTATTTTTTGTTAGTCTCAGTAAAAAGCTTCTTGTCTTGAGATTGGATGTGATTTAATGGCATTATTCTAACCTGACTGTTCATGACAAATTCCTCATCAATTCAGAACAGCTAAAGTACATTTAAAGCCCTGGAGGTTTCTTTCTGTCTTTATTTCTCCCTAAATCACAGGATTTAGGATGTCCAGACTTCACACTGAAGAAAAGCCATAGTATTGGAGTGCTTCCAGGAGCTTGAGAGCTGTATTTTAGTTGGGGCAAAGAAAAGACCACATACTGCATGTAGGCATTACTCATTGACAGTAGGGAATTCTCTGTCCTCAAAAGATGAGCACTGGACAGTTGATTGCAAAATGAAATGCCACCTGCATACTTGTACCAAGATGGAGCACTTCATGCTTTTTGTCCCCGCAGCTGCACCTGGAGCCTAGCATGTGAGGACTAAACACACTGTGCAGATCTCCATCTGCACTATTTCATTTGCTCTGTGTTGACAACTTGTGTGCGCTTTAAACGGTGTAGCTATTAGTACCACAGAAATTACCTTTTCATTGCCACCTTGCTGAAAGATCATCATCATAACTGCACAAACCTCTTTGATCCTGTTGGACTTGACTCCTGATGCCTGCTGTTGTTGCTTCTGTTTTTCAGCTCGTCATGAAGTTATCACCAAAGAGATCCTTGAACTGGATACTTGGGAGAACCAGTGGAATGTGGTGGCCGTCAATGTCCTCATGCATGACAGCTATGATGTTTGCCTTGTTGCTAGGCTGAACCCACGAGATCTTATCCCTCCTCCCCCGGATTTAGTGGACCAATAGAAGTTCATTGACTTTCAGTGCTTTCAGATTCTGCAGAAACTGAAGAATCTGGAGAGGCAAATGTTGCATTGGCTCCGGATGACAGCTGAGTCCCATGGAGAGGAGCCAGCAACACCTGCTTAAGGACAGAATTGCCTTTGAGTTGCACTTCTCAAATGATGCTTAATTTGTTAGTACTGGTACTCTGGACTTGGGTGGTTGAAGGTTGAGATTGCCCAGCCAGTTTCTCTGTGGCTCTTTGTCTTCCATCTGGCTGCTCAAGCTCCAGTGTCGGTGCGGTCTGGGATTCTGGAACCCTTTGCCTCACAGGCACAGTGACAGCCCAGGGCTCATTTCACAGCAGAGCATGACATATGACGGAAAACTCCAGCCAGGAAAATCCCTTCTTTGCTGTTCATCCCACCTGGTTCTACTAAGCTATCAAGGAGGCTAAGAAAACATATTAAGCCATCTGATGAAAACCAGTCCAGCTGTACCAAAGTGCCAGACTGTACTTGACTGATGCAAGAGCACAGGGAAAACAGAGAAGAGCCTTTGTTTGTTTTAAACAAAAAAACATTAGCCAAGGTTCATTAGCCAAATACACCAGCTACTGCAAACATGGTCTAACCCACAGACAGAACAGTCAAGAGCTCCTGTCTTTGCCAACAGAGCTGAGCCTGTGCTAGTAGAAAACTAATATTTTGGCAACAAGTCACAAGCGAGTCTTCCAGCAGGGTTAGCAGGCAGTCTGTACCAAAGACAAGAGGAATCCTAGATTTTCACATAGATCCTGCCTGTTACAAGGTCTGGTGTGACAGAAACTTAAAGCTCAGTTAGAAAACATCCTTCCTTTGAGAGAGAGAGAAAGGAACACAAACTAAAAAGTAACAAATGAGACCAGTATTATCTGCCTATCAGCTCTGCAGCTGCAGGGAAAGGAAAGATGTGCTAAGCAATAATGTTTGTGTAACAGTAACTGGGTTTATAGAAGTAGCTTTAATGAAGTAGCAAAAGGCAAATTCTCTACCAGCAGAATTGGTTATAATCACAGAGCAGAGGAATAATTCAACCAGTATTTCTTAAAGCACTGTTAGCCTTTATAGGGCTTGAAGACAGTAGGTTAGGGAGAAAATTGTTACCAGTACTGCTAGCCCATTTGAACTACAATTAACTTTTCATCAGTTCCCTGGTGCCTGCCTTGTAGTGTATCTGTCTGTCATTGCCTAGGCAGTGTGGACAAGAGAACTGGAAATCTCAGTTGTGCTCATGGGCCAAAATTGCAAATGATAATATGCAGCAATGCAGAGTGAATGTCAGAGGCAAACACAAAGACTAAACTGATGTAGTACAAGAATGATCATCGTCAGCAAGAAGTTGCTTTTGATGGCTACAAAGCAGCAGCAAAAGTAGAAGGAAATGACAGGCAAAGAAATGAGATAGTTCATCTGTAGCTCCTTACAGGATTTGCACTTAAGAGCATCTACATTTTCTATGTCAGTGGTGTTTTAGGCTCTAACTGCCAGGTGGTGGTTATTTTGGGGTGGGTTGGTGGGGTTTTTTGTTTTGGTTGGGGTTTTTTTTCCTGCAATGCTTAGGGCAGAAAGAGATGGAAAGGATGACCCAAAAGCCCTTTCCCAGTTCTGAATTTTTTGATTCATGAACTATTCTCTGAAATATCCAGTGAGAATATTAAGCTGTCATAAAAAAACAATTAGCAAGAAGGTCACTAAAGATAATCTGATAACTACAGTAGGACACTGAGGACTACTCAGATAACAAGGGAGTTGGAGAGTGGGAAATTAAGGAAAACATGGAAAAAGAGTAATTCTGTGAGCCTTACAGCTAACCTCTTGTCTCCCTTTGTTTCCCAAGCATAATGAGTGTCACATCCTAAACATATACTCTGGTGTTTGTATCATTTCTGTATGATCCAGGCATTCTTTTTTTCTTTCTGTTGTTTATATGTAGGTTATCATCTGTCTAGAATAGAGTTGTGACAAACATGAACTTCAGTGGTGTAAATCACTGGCCAGTTCCTAGTCTTAATCACTCTAGTCACTAAATGCAGTTGCAGGTAGAAGATCAAGGAGGCAAATTCTGCTTTAATATGTTTCCAAACAAAATCAGTAGGAAGTTCTTCCAATTACTAACTAATATTGGATCCCTTTTTAAAATGTTGTTTGTTACTGCAAAGTAAAGACAGTCTTGTTCTAATTTCTCTACAGAGCTCTCAAGGCAGCTGGAAGCAATGCCCTTGAGCATCAGTTAAATGTTTCCTTGTGAAACTCCAAATTCTACAACTCTGTCTACTGATTTTGCTTCTTTCACCATTTTTGGTTTAAGGAAGAACGTTGTAAAGGGTTGGTTTTTTTTCTTCAATCTCTGCTTCGTGGTCTATTCCTGACAATTCAAATCCTCCTGCAGTTTAAAGCCTGAGTTAATCTTGAGAGACAGTCTACTTGGAATATTTTAAGGGGAGAAGGGAGACTTCTGCAGGCTTTTGCTAGTCATATAGGAACATATATGTGGAACACAGCTGAGACTCCTCTACTAAACTGTTATTCCAGTAGTGAGCTGGCCATTTCTTTCCCATCTCATATGTTTTGCTTTTTAGGCTGATATTTAATGAGCTGGATGGAAGGAAAGTACATACTCTGAGCAGGTCTGTCTTGATAATTGAGGAGAGTAATTGCATATATTTTATATACTTACCAGCCTTGCAATCAGCTAGCTTGAGTTGTACCAGGCAGTTCATAGGTTTTCCTTCATGAGCCACTTGGCAAGTGACCTGCCTTTGCATGCACTGAGCATTGTGTTTCCTGCTGCCCCCAGGGTCTGGCTGTTTGTGGGGACTCTTGTCTCTCGGTTTCTGCCCAAGTCCGAATGTCCAGCGCTATATAACAAGCAAGGAATTGTTTTCTTTTGCATTAAATAATCTAGAATGAAGGCACTAACTTCTTAATTTTGTGTGGGCCCCATGGTTTGCCCTTGGGATGACTAAAATTTCTAAGCCAATACTTGGAAATGAAAGCTTGACTGAGAAAGGAAGGAGGAAGCAGAAAGCATGCTTATTGAGAGGTATAGACCTCAGCCAAAATCCTTCTGAGAGTATACGAATACTGCATGTCTGATATGGCCATGGGTAGACTCACATGGCTGGAAAAGTCCTTAAGAGTCTTAATTTCTTCTATTACAAATCCTGATGCAAAAAGAAAAAGTATTACAGAATATGGATTCTCCAAGCTTGTGAGTTTCACTGAAATAATAGCTTACTTCAGTGCCTTTCCATCTGAGCAGTAGTTAGCCAAGCATTTAATCAAGGCTGTCTTGACATCATCCATAATTCTGAAATGCAAACAAAGCAGCATTGGCAAGCTACCAACTATTTAAATGAATGGAGGGATTTTTAAGCAAAGGCATACACTTCAGTTTCATTTGAAATGCTGAGGCACATCACTAGTTGCCAAATATGAAGAAAAATGTTGGAGAGGTAGCTGGTCACATGGCACAGAGGGAGTAAAGAAAAAAGTGAAATGCTATAAAAAGCTAATTGAAGCTCTCCATTTTTAATCCCCAGATATTTTATCTTGAAACTGTCCACATATCATAAGGATCCCTGTAGATCTCCCATCTCTGTTCTCATACATGTGGTCATAGGAGCTTCCTGCATGTGTAAACAATCAGGCATCTGACTTCCCACCCTCACATACCACTGCTGTGAGTCCCTGTGGCTCAGTCCTTGCCTGTGCTAGGCAAACACATGCCTACATTTTCCATGTGTGCAATACTGACATATTTGGGGCAGGTACTGTATTGTGCTCCAGCTGTATCGTACCATTGGGAAGCCTTGATTTGCAAACAAAATTGCCTTGGTGTCTGTCAGCTTCTCTACCAGCACTCCCAAATATGCTCCAGGTAAGAGGTTGAGGGAGTATCAAAACCAAGAAACTGGCAACAGAAATGAGAGATGCTCCCAGAATGTGAAAACATGCAGGAGAGCCAAGGTGAGATTGAACGATTCTCCCCATCTTGTCCTAGGGAGGGTTCAGATGTAAAACGATTTAGCCCTGGAGCTTCATCTTATGCTTTTCTCTCTGCTTGAAATGTGTAATGAGATCTTTGATCACCTGAAAAGCAAAGAAAACAAATGCCAGAATACTATATATATTTCTTAATGTTAAAATATATTCCTGAGGAATTTTTTTTTACTTTCAACTGGTCTGGAAGGCAATGACATTCTTTCAATAAGCTGCTATGTAGTGATTGCTGTCTTAGCTACAGTGATGGTCTCTTTCTCAGTCTGCTCTCCTAACAGATTAGGTAGCTTCTCTGAAAATTTGTTTCATGCATCACAATGCTTTGAATCCCTGGGTCAGAATTCCAGTTCCTCTTTTGTACATTTCTGTGGCTCCCCTTACAGTGTTTCAAGTGGACTCTAGCTTCAGCTTCAAAGAAAAGCTGTTTCACCCCCACTTGTGCTCAGCTGGCACTAGTACATTTGCAATTTACTATCATTTAACATGTAGAGGTTGAAAGCAAAGGAAGTATTGGAAAATGACTAAAATATAGAATGTACAGGGAAGTACACTTTCCTTTTTTTCTTGGCAAATGTCTCCTGTGTTTACTGCCCTGCCTGGGTGTCTGACAGAATGATTTACTAATAACCTCTGATTACAGGCACAGTGAAGGCCGCGCTGAGGCCACGTGTTTGTGCTGCCAGAGCAGAAAGAAGCAGCACGGCGCAAAGCTGTGGCTCCTGCCAGGCTAGCCTGCCCTGCCATAAGAAATCACCTTCAAACAAAAGTGCATTTAAGTGTTCGAGGATGTATACTCCTATGTGTTTTATATATAATGTATAACATTATTTTTAGAAGTTCTTTACTGACAGCAGTAATCGTGGCTAGGCTTCACGAACAAAGATCCAGGGAGGGCTCCACCCACACTCCTCATCAGAGCCTTTTCCAAGCGCGCTGATAAAAAGAGGCTAGCGGATAGCACCCTCGAGCCTGCGCTATGGATTTTTTTTAGGTGAGACACAGCATGCACAGAGCTGGACCCACCCTTTAGTCCTAAGGTTCATCTGCCAGGGCCTAGCAAGCTTGGATGCTGGCAGCGAGGTCCTTAGGATGGAGGTTTAACCTCTTAGCTGGAAGGCCTTACAGGGCTAAACAAGCTCCATCTGCCCGGGTTTGGAATCAGAGTTGTCTGACAGCAGTAATATCCTTTTTTTAAGCACATACCTGACAAGACTGTCTTCTTCATAACTCATCAAAGTACTTTAAAAAAAAAAGTTTTGGTTTATAAATATATGGACCTATTCTAGGCTTAAAGTCAGAAAGAACTGAAAAGTCTGTGCTAAGCTAAGGAACAACTGGGGAAATCTTTTAGTCCTTGCCTATGACTCCTTCCTTCTCTCTTGAAGCTTTGTGCAAGTCTGTTCTGTTTCTCTCCCCTGGCCCCATTTCTGCCCCAGCCCACTTGTCTGACCAGCCCTTAAACTCCTTTTCACCTTCAGTTCCCTGGAAGATGGGAACAGCCACTCTAGGTGTTCCTCAGGCTCCAGACTTCTCAGGAGCCTATCGCTCCAGCAACAAATCAGCTTTGAAGGACAGAAGGAAGACCATACTTGCTCCCTGGATTTGAGGACACATCTTTGAGCAGCCAGATTCTGTGGTTTAGTCTCATGGCAAAGAGAGCCTGCCTGCTCTGCAACATCTCTGGTCCTCTGGCTACAATCAGGGTGGGAAGGCAGGTGACCTGCAGTCTGCTGCTTCTTGCCACTGTCTCTCTGCATGATGCTGGTAAGTGTGACATTAAATGCCTTGCATACTGTGTGTGCCAGAGCTGTAATGATTGCAGGAACAAGCCATTACCATTATTTCTGATTCTTGAACACTAGCTGCTACAAAAACTGTCTGAAGCACAGAGGGAGGTGTCTTCATTATTGTGTTAGAGCTCACATTTTAAAGCCAGATTTACTCTTGCAGTTTCAGCCAGGCCAGGCTTCACTAAAAAAACTGGTTTCTAATTTGTCAGCTTTTAGTACTGGTATTTTTTCTCCACTTTGTCATCTTCTAGTCATTCTTTGTAAGAATGCAAGTGACTTCACTAGCTTTTTTTATGAAATGTGTTATCCGAACTGGCCTCCTGAGGCCATTGGCTTTTCATTATCAGGGTTGAAGTACAGCCACTAAAGTGCCAGTCAGCTGCACTACTTTATTTTCTCATTCAGCAACTTCATAGTAGAGGAAATGCATTTCATCCATACATACAGTAATGTGAGAGGAAACCACTTCCCACATACACAAATTCCTGACTCATTCCTTTCAAATGTGGCTGAAACAAGTGCTGAATCCTTGCATAAAAAACTATGATACCCATTCAATAGGCTTTTCCAGGCTTTCCAGTGTGAGGAGGAGGATCACAGGGAGATGTCTTCTAACTAGAGCACAGATTGGAAATTTGAACCTCTGGGGTTTGTTTCCACTTCAATTACTGTTTACTAGTCGTGAGTATCTGGTCTCTGCACCTAGATTCACTCATGGAAAATAGTTACAAAAATACATCTCTACTCATTTTGTGGGTCTGCCTTGCTGTGTTTTTAGAAGAGGAGGCTCATAGATGTCTGTAATGTTATGTTGCAATCCAGAGATCAAAAAGTGTTATATAATGATAGAATAATAATATTATTGCACTGCTGTCATCTCCCTTATTTTTGGCAATACAGTTGTCCATAGCATTCAGAAACTGAGTCTTCCTGGGAAAGGAGACTTTGCATGTTTGCACCTAACAAGGGTATTTTGTTTACTCCTCTATACAGAAAAGCAACAAGAGGTATCTAATTGTGTAACATGTTAAGTGGAAGAAGAAATATAAGGCTTATTGCATATGCCTTTATAGCTAGTTACACTTCCAAACAGGCAGAACTAATCTCTACAAATTGAGAGGTCACTAATTGAGGCTAAATTTGAACAGTAGTAATTAGAAGAATGAGTGAAGTGTATTTTTCTCACAGCAAATTTGATTTAATAAATTATGCTGGTTCAATAGCCACAGTTGCTATGAAGGTAAAAAGAGAAGGTGCTTTACAGAAGTGTAGTAGATTTACTGGGTAACTGAGACCTGAATGTAGATGATCTATCATAGCTTTGATAGGAAAGCTTCAACTCTCTGGGGATTCCCATAATGAATCTGTGATACATTTAACCAGCCACTAAAAGGCACTGTTGCATCCATGGGATCACCTACAGAACAGGCATAAGAGGATTTTAGGCTAAAATGTAAATAATGTGGCAACTACTTGCTGAGTTACTGAAATGGTATTAGGGTTTGTGTTGCCTTCCCCACTAGTATGCATGAGTAAAAAAAAAATCTTAATTGAACTGACAAGTAATTTGTAATACTTGCTGACAGGAAATTTATAACACATAAGGCCTGAGATCCTAAAAAGTTTTTAGCTTAAGACATGCTTTTCAGCACAGAGAACATTTGTTACTAAGCAGAGAGTGAGATACAGTGGCATTTCCTTGCAGTTAAAAAGTCCCCCAAACCCAGCAAAATAAATAAATGCAGTTATTTGGCAAGACAGCACTGATCAGGAAGCTGGCTAATTATCTTGTTTCCTTTTAATACGTTAAACTGGAAGCTTATGTGCAACAGCTAGTTGGCTACTTTTTAAAAAGTCAGTCTAGAGAGAGTTACATAATATAAACAAAAAAAAAAATGACAAACCCTTCTCTCACACATCCTGGTGTAAGCCATAGAACCACAGAGTGGTTTGGATTGGAAGGGAATTTAAAGATCATCTAGTTCCAACCCCCTGCCATGGGCAGCAACACCTTCCACTAGACCAGATTGCTTGGAGCCCTGTCCAACCTGGCCTTAACGCCTCCAGGGATGGGGTATCTACAACTTCTCTGGGCAACCTGTTCCAGTGTCTCACCACCCTCACAGTGAAGAATTTCTTCCTAATATCTAATCTAAATCTACCTTCTTTCAGTTTAAAACCATTATCCCTCATTCTATCACTACACTCCCTGATAAAGAGTTCCTCCAGACCTTTCCTCTGGGTCCCATTTGAGTACTGAAGGGGGATAAGAAGGTCTTCCTGAAGCCTTTTCTTCTCCAGGCTGAATAACTCCAACTCTCTCAGTCTGTCCTTATAGGAGAGGTGCTCCAGCCCCTTGATCATCTTTGTGGTGCTCCATGCCTTTCTTATGCTGGGTGCTCCAGAGCANTCTCAGTCTGTCCTTATAGGAGAGGTGCTCCATGCCTTTCTTACGCTGGGTGCTCCAGAGCGGGACACAGCACTGCAGGTGAGATCTCAACAGTGCAGAGTAAAGGGGCAGAATCCCCTCCCTCAACCTGCTGGCCACATTTCTTTTGACACAGCCCAGGATACAGCTGGCCTTCTGGGCTGCGAGCACACATTTTGCTGGCTTATGTTCAGTTTTTCATCCACCAACAACCCCATGTCCTTCTCTGCAAGGTTGCTCTTAATCTGTTCTCTGCCCAGCCTGCATTTGTGCTTGGGCTTGCCTTGACCCATGTGCAAGACCTTGCACTTGGCCTTGTTAAACTTCATGAGATTTAAACAGTCCCACCTCTCAAGCCTGTCTCTCTTCTGTCAGCTGGGACGCACCTACACTTAGGTATACATTGATAGCAAAGCTCTAGCCATGCTGTTGTGAGATGTGGTTTTAAGTTGAGTAGATGTACCCAAGCCAGATCTAATGATTAGCAGTGAAGATTCAACAGTCTAGGTGTCACCTGCCCCAGCAATTCAGCGTGATCTCTAGCTGGCTTGGACAGCTTATACTGAAGCCCAAGGTGCTAAGTACTCACTCCTTTCATTAATGATCAGTCTCAACTAAAGCTAAGGTACTCACTCATGTTGCAGCCAGAACTCCTAAACAAGTAAGAAAAAGACTAAATCTGTAGTTCAGCTGCAGAACTTGAAAAAGTCTTTTGCAGTCAGATCATTTTGTAGACCACGTTGCCATGAAGCTACAAAATTGCCTATACTGGCAGAGCACAAAGCGAGGCATAGAGACAGGAACAAGTGGCTGCTAATGGGTGTGTGTATGGCAGCTGCTTGTGCCAGCACTGCCACTTCAAAAATCACTCGTCAAACTGTGCCTTAGTGCACCAGCATTCACCTCAGCTCTGAAGCTAGCCTACTGTAAAGCCTGCTCTTGGGAGTGCTTCAAGGGGACAAACAGTCAAAGACTATACAAAGATTGGTAATTGCTGCAAAGCCTTGTCATGACTCATGCATTAATAGCTAACTGTTTGATGGCTTCTCATGCACTTACACGGAGATGCCAAATAGCATATGAACAGAACCACAGGATAGGAAGTTCACCCTCTTTCCAGTATTCACAGCTGATAAAACCTTCCTGAAGATTTTTGGTAAGTACTTTTCAAAATGGATTAAGAATCCACCCCTGCACAGCTTTGCAGGATGGAGCAGTCATCTGAGGCATAAAATAACAGTCGTCTTGCCAGGAAATTCACTGTACTAATGCTCCTGTCCTAAGCAGCTCAATCTTTCATCTGATTTCTTTGTTCCTTATTTCAGGCAAGCCACTGTAACAGAAATGTTCAGTGAAGACTGCTAAGATACTTGGCATGCCTATAAAACTTAGGTGTGATAACTATTCTCTTGCTCTTCCCAGTTGGCCAGGGTCCTGCTTGCTTATGTTTAAGGAGGACTTTAATGTGCTTGTACCACAATGACATTGCACAGATCAGCTTGTAGTTACTGTTTCATTTTCCTAGAAGAGCTATGCTGCTAAAGGCTTATATGGGTTCCTTTTATAAGGAAAGTAAATCTCTATAAGCAAAAATTCAAAGTGAAGCTGTAGCTTGCTCTTTTTTTTTTTTTTTTGGAACCATCTGTGTACTGTGGTTTTAATTATATTTCTGTTGTTATTGGATTTACTGGATACATTTTGTAAAGTGCATGAGGAGATCCATAGGGATGTGATCCACTCTAGTATGTGACCCAGCAGGATTTTTAGCCAATGATTTTAACAGGAGCAGGATCAAACCAAACTTGTCATCCTGTTAGCATTTACAAAAGCCTTTTCTGAGATCAAGGGATAAATAGAAATCAAAAGTTGGTTAAAAAGAACTGATATGTTGTAATTTACATCTAGTTTGGATTTAAACTGAAAATTTTAGAAGGAAAGCAATCTATCAGAAAACATTTTGTATGTCCAACCTGTATACAAACCTGATATTATCCACCTGCTGAAAGTCACTCTTGTTCCACCAAAAAATATGAGTATCAATATCAATTTTATATAAGGAATCAACTACCAAGAATAACAGGATAGAAATCTTAATAGAAAACCCACTGTTGGACCATCCATAAAGATCATCTGCTCTGTTTATATTATAGTAGGTTTTGAGGGGCATTTGTTTAAAAATCTACACCAAGTTTTATGACAATAATACAGTTGAGACAAAACTGGAGTTAAAGAACAGAAGAAATATAGCTTCCTGGGGACTGCCCACAGTCAGACTGCAGAAGTGCTGGTCACTGGGTTAATGACAGAGTGAAACCCTTTTGTAGTACGGGAAAAGAAAATCCATTAGAAAAACCTACAGAGACATCTAGCTCCATTATCTAACATCTGCAGTTGCCTGCCATTCAGTGGTATATGATGGGGATAAGCAAGCATGATAAAAATGTTATAATAATGTTTAAAAGTGGGAGACTGGCAGTAAAGTGTTGTTTTTATGTGCGAAGTGTTTCTCATGCAAGTGTCCCTGGGAGATGTTTTATAATAAAGTTTGAATGAAATACAATAAAAATCAAATCAAAGCTCATTCACTGTATACCAAACAGAACAGCTCAGGTTTCAGTTTTGGGTTTTAAAGCCAGGAAGAGAATTTTCTTGATGAATTTCTGCTGCTGCTCAGAATTACAAAAAAGAAAAAGACAATAGCTCAAAAGCTAATTTACAAACATTTTGGATTTAAAAGCTGATGTTGTCAAAAGTGTCAGGCCAGAGGAGTTATTCAGTAAGTTGCAAATATCCATAAAATAAACAGAATTCATTTCTGTTCTAGGATCAAAAGCATAATTTTCCATGTACAGCATTTTCTTTTCAATTATGCATATGATAATTACTGCATGCAAAAATATTAATGTATTACATGTTTCATTTGCATGAAAAAGTTATGCAATTACAAGCAAAGCTCAGCCCCCACTTTGTGTGCACCACGACAGCAGAAATTGATGTACAAATGAAGAGTGTAACTCTAGATCACTGTATGCATGAGGCTATTCAAATTCAATATCCAAACATTGATTTGGAAAACAACAGGCCATGCAGATGACCAATGTCCATGTTGTTAGTTTTTGACTATCAGAACATTCCAGCTGGACTAGAGGGATCCAGCAGTCATGTAAGATTTAATGACATGGAAACCAGATAATTGCCTCTTATTGGTACTTTTCCATTTGTAAATATAGGTCTAATTTTTTTTTTTAGCATGCAAGTATTTTTGCTAATACCTCATAAAATTCTAGATTAAGTTAATGCTCTGTGCCAAACCTGTCTCCACAAAGGTGTAAAGGTCCTCTCAGAAAGTTAATAGCAACGATTTCTAGTCCTGGCCAGCTTCCACATGGTGACTGCTACAATTAAGCTGGCAGTGATTTCTGTGTAAATGAGTCCATTATCAGTCCTATATGTATCTGGTTACTAGACTATAGCTACTTAGGGGAAATTCAGATCAATATTTCCAAGACAATCACTTTTTTCCTTAATGTTTCAAACACTGGGTTTTGGTGGTTTTTTTCTCTACACAATGGTTCCAGTTTGATGATTAAGAAACAGATCATATAAGTGAAAGCTAGCTCTTAATTTTTAGAGATATGAAGGTGT
This sequence comes from Bucco capensis, assembly GCA_013396975.1. NCBI lineage: Eukaryota > Metazoa > Chordata > Aves > Piciformes > Bucconidae > Bucco > Bucco capensis. The sequence continues at coordinate 1,076,747 of VWZO01009224.1, read as the reverse complement.
TTGGGTTAGTTAGCTCTATTACAATTTCTTACAGAAGACACAGTTAAACAAACGGGACAGGGAAAAGAACTGTTTGAGGAGTTATACAAAAAATGTGTTGGAGACTTCAAAAACATTTTAAAAAGGCAGGAAGAGAAGACATGGGAAGTATTTAGATGTTACAAAGAGGCTTTAACCTTGTGTTAGCTGTGGGGCTTTCAGTCTTGCTGAAATATTCACCTGTTGGTTCACCATGAAATGATATAATCCGTAGGCTGTCAGTTGAGAACCAGTCATTATCAACCTAACCTGGAGTTCTATGACCAGCAGTAGCCAGCACTGCATCCCTTGGGGAAGGATTAAAACCTCTTCTTCTTGCATATCTTTCAACTGCCCACATTGCCTATGCTGACAGTGGCAAGCATCTGCCTGACCTTGTTTGTTGATCTGCATAATCTTATAAGAGTTTGTCATAGTTTGTCCCCCTCGTGGCACATTTTAGCAAGCAGAAGGTAGCTTTATTACAAAGCTTTTTCTCAATCAATAGCACTGCTATCATTGCAAAACTATGTTGCATCCTGTTTCTACTTAAAATACTGAGATTTTACTTGAAGATACATGATGAAATGCTGGTTCTGCTGAAGCTGTGGTGGTGTTCTTTGACAAGATCAGGGTTTAGCCACTGGCTCTTTGTGTTACACAAGGGTGTGTTATGTAGAAGATCTGCCTTATCAGAGCCAGAAATAAGAATCCTAGTTATTGAGAAAACACTGCTGTAATACTGCCAGCTGGGAGTATGGCTGATTCAAGTATTACAAAGTATTTTAGATACCTTATTAAGTATTGCTATAAATGCATGGGGGAAAATGATATCCTAGGAGCACCTAGGTGAACAAATTGGAGAACTAGGCATGTGAGTCATAATAGGAGTTCAGGACTGAAAACATTTTATGCCAAGCAGTACAAAGACATTTAGTTAACCTCTCATGTCCTGATAATGATGTTGGAAATGATTTTGTGCATTGCAATATTGGACTTATGCCTGGTGGGGAAGCTAAGCTTACTGCTTTTGATGTATCTAGGGCAATTCTGTTTAATCAGTGGTTGGGGTATCTTATTTTAGATATCTAAATAAGAGGGGGTTTGCAAATACCCACAGTTATGAAACACCTATGATCTCCAGGGTAGGATAAAATTTTGCATTTCTTACCCACCTGGACTTAGGAAAATTGAATTTCATGCCTTGCAGAAATTGCAGGTTTCATCTTTTAGAATGCATTTCTTCAACTGAAAATCAGCTAGGCTAGAAGGAATTTACATTTTTAAAGCCCCTTCTATTAAGGAATCAGAGGGAATGATTTCTTTGTCTCAATGAGACAGAAAGATGCTTTCACATAGCATCTCCCACTGCCCTGTACCTTTCGTTGCCCTGTAATAAAGTTGAGTTATATGTAAGAAAATATTATTCCATGATTCTTCAAGCAGATATGTGGCTCTCAGCATCTCCCCACTACATAAATTCCTTTTGGCACTCTGCTTCAGATGTCTCAGGCAAGCTGGGAGATTATGTTCTGAATATAGACTACAAGGGAATCTCTAGCTCTGGTGAAATCAATAGCTTGGCTTTGGGCCTTAAAGGAGCTAGCAGTTGAGTCTCTTTTAGGTTAGCACACAGTAAACCATTTGTTTTAGAAATGTTGTTTACTCAGGGTTCTCTGAAGGTCATCCTTATGTTGCACTCACTTGTGACCTGAATTGTTTCACATGTGCTAGAGCCCACCTACCTAGGTAGACAAATCGGTAAGGACATCTGACAAGCAACTGTCAAACAGCCTGAGAGACAAAATAGGGGTGCCAGGCAAAGGGGAGATAAAGCATGTCATGGTTGTGGTTGCTCCCTGGAACGCTCTGTCAGAATACTGTACATAGAGCTGCTACATCTAAGCACATTTGCATGGAGCTCCCCACACACTGATCTTTTTGGGGAGCCTCACTGATGTGATCTCTAACAGTGCAGCTGTACAATGTAAAGAAAGAGATGATAGCGACCTCCTGAAGTATCACAGACCAGAGCACTGTGTGGGGCACTGGGATCTCTCTGCAGGAAGCTCCTTGCAGGACTGTGGACTGTATCTGTATTACACTTAGCACGTGGACTTCTGGCCTTGAATGGCCACTGATGTGCTGTAACAATCAAATAAGACTAGTAATAAAACTTTCCTACGCAGTTGTGCACATTTCATGCAAGCTGAGCTAGCATCATAAGCAAAGCAGTGCTTCCACCTTGTGGTTAGACAAACTAGCGCTGGTAGAGTTGGTGCATCAGAAATCTCAGACTGCATACGAATACTACTACTGAACAGACTCGGCACACAAAGGACGATTGCTCTCACAGGATCTTTCTTGAAGACCAATGCTACAAATATTAACTAGTCCTGTTTTGTGAGGGGAAAGTTTGTGTGAGTATACTTACATATACATGTACAAACAAATGGATGTGTAATACCCTCTAGTGATCCTAGCCACAGATGCTGTGAGACCCGGTGTAACAACAGCTATTGTGTTCTTTTCCCTCCTTGGTGGAAAGAAGGCCTTTATTCAATGGAATATGCAAGCTTTGACACAATGATAAAATGTGCTGGTGGGGAAGCAGAGGCTGAACATGCAAACAGATGTGGAAAATGTGATCTCTTCAAATACAGATTGTTGCCAGTTTCTGTGAGCAATGGCACTAGAACTAAAAGGAACCATTTGGAGGCAGTAGAAGATTCATCTGTGCTGCTTTCCCCATTTCTACTCCACCTCTGTTTTCTGCTTTTTACCTCTGGATGTTGAAGAAATCAGATAGCCTTTGTTGTCTGCATCAGGTAACAATTCAGTACAATTGGGTCCAGTGTCTGCAGTCAGTTACCACAGAGTAAAGCCCAGTTTCAAAAGCAGTAATTAATGTCATCTTTGTACTAATGCAATAGAGAGATATATAATTTTGCAGTAAATGCTGAAGATATGTACTGTGTGAAACAGTGGAACACACTGGCTAACTTCTGAGCCAGTAAGTGAATGTTACTGTTTTTAATGGTCCTAAATTATGCTATTTTGAAAGCAGGTTTAGCTTGGTTATATAAAAGGGCCTGATGTGGTTCAAAGAAGAATAGTAGAACATGAAAAGCACAAGCTGTTTAAAAATCTATGTCTACTTCTCAGATGTTGCTGTTCTCTAAAGAGCAGTTTATTAATTACATGCTATCCTTATCATCATGGTTCTAATGGTACCTGCTGCCACCAGTCTAAACAGACTCCTCTTGCAATAGTAGGTGCTTCCCCAAACATAGTGTAAAAGTCAACTCTAGTGTATCAAACTCCCTTTTTTGTCATTCTGAAATTGGCTGCTAAAATACTTCCCCAAGATAAACTGTACAAGTCAAGGAGGGGGTTGTGGAAGCCACAGAGCCTGTACACTGACTCTAATTGCTTTGTATTAACAGCTCTATTTGCTTTTCTCTTTCCTCTAACTTCTGTTTATCTTTGTTTTCAGACCACCGATAACTCCTACTATAAAAGCCTGTAAAGCACACTGGATATTATGTGATTCTGGGAAAGAAATACCTTCAGCAGTAAGTCACCATGAGCACGCTTCACTTGCTGGTGCTCCAGGGTGATACAATAACACATTGATGTTCTCTGACTTCTTTGACATGCGGCACATTTCTCATTTTTGTTTCTCCTTTTCACCAGTGTTTCATATTTTATTAGAAACCCATCTCGACCCTGGTGTGTTACACCCAGCTGCAAGTGGACAGTGCCTGTGTGACACCAGGGGCTGCCAGTCTGGGGAGGGGGTGTAGGGTGCAGAGAATTTCTTACCAGAGAAAGGCCTAAAAGATGCCACTATAAAAACACAAACAATAAATTTTAAGTGTTTACTTATGTATTTATCTGTAGAAATATCTTAAACCAACGTACGATTTCTAGTACCCAAAACACGCGTCCCTGAAACTAACCTACGACCTCCCCGCCTGGCCATGGCCCCTCCCCAGGCGCCACCGCTGCACCTCATCAAGATGCCGGGCAGAGAGACGGCCAAGACTACTACTCCCACTAAGCTGCGCGCCACAGCCTACTCTGATTGGCTGCACAGACCCTCCAGGAGCCAATAAGCATCAGAGACCGTCCGCCCTTCGCGGAGGGTGTGGTAACGAAGTCTGTTGGGAGCTGTAGGCGGTTGGCCGTTGAGGCCGATCGCCGTTGGGGGCGGTTTGGGCCACAGCGCCTGCGCCCTGCTGACGGACCCTGCGCCCTGGCGGGGGCGCTCGAGGAGCGCGGCGCGTGGCAGGAAACGGAAGGGGGTGGTTGGGCTCAATAACTGACGTGTCTCTCGGAGGCAGTTGCTGCTGCTGGTTGCTCTTCGCTCCGTTCCGTTCCGGTAGTCGCCATGGGCAGTGAGTACCTGTTGCCTTGGCCGGGAGGCGACAAGGGTGGAAGCGGGAAGGGAGGGGAGTGGCGTAGGGTCGGGTCGGGTCGGGTCTCCGCGGGTACGTTGACGGCCAAGGGGCTGCGGGTCGGCCACCGGCTCCCCTTTCACTGGCATCTTCGGACGGGCCTTCTTCACGGGCAGTGTGGCGGCTCGTGCCCCTCTGAGGGGCCACAGCTTTGGCCTCGCTGGAACCAGTTGGGCCCCCTGCCCTCGGGGTCGCCCCGCCGGCGGCGGCACTCCATCCGTGGCCAGCCCTGCGCGGATTTCCCTTCCTCAGAGGCTCCCTCTGGNCCTGGTTATGGCAGATCTTTCTAGGGACAGGAGCTTGCTCTGTGGTGCCTGGTGACCGGGCCAGTTGCCTGGCAGGCACTGTCAAGCCCGGTCATCCCAGGCTCCAATAATGTGCCTGATGCGGTACCGAGGTGGGGAGAGACTGGCTATCAAGCTGGTGATTGGTCACAACGCTTTCAATCACATTAGCAAACTATAAACAGTGATCTGAAGTCTGGAAGTAATCTGAATGAATGGAAGTCTTCAGAGTCTGCGCATAGGAGAACTTGAGACTTAGCAGATACTCTCACCTTTTGTATACTTATTGTAAGACTGAGACCCTGACTTTTTTGATCTAAGGGTGTGTCTCCTTTTGTCTAGGAGAAGATAATTGCCTGAGATGTTCTGTAGAGTAACTTGATTAATTGCTTTTGAACAGCATGTAGGAATTTCTTAAGTTGTGTGGCCCCCCAAATAATCCCCGATTTAAAACTCTCGTATCAGGCTAAGGGAGAAGCTATTATAAAAGTTAAAGGGTATTGATAAACTCATGGAAAACAATGGCAAGGTGTAGGGTTTGTGCTGTCTACCTACTTGGTAAAATGCTTGACTTTTTTGCTATTTCTTGTCAATAGTGTACTTACCTCATCCTAGCTGGATTTCTGTATGTTTAGAACAGAGAGGAATTTAATTAAAAACAAACAAAAAAACTTTAACTGGAACTTTTCAAGTATAAAGTACATGTCCAAATTCAATTTTACTTCAGCCTTTCCTAGTGTTCTTTGTATCTGTGTGTTCACTTTGTCTTTTAACTGATTCCCATACAGTAAAATTCCTTGAAGTAATCAAGCCCTTCTGTGTTATCCTGCCTGAAATCCAAAAGCCAGAACGGAAGGTAAGTCAATAAAATTTTCTTCATAGGGTTTGTATTTGTGTAACATAAAATGCTTACAGCTTAGTTTGCATTTGTGGGATTTGGGGTTTTTTTCCTATTATGGAGAATGACAGTTTTGGGCATACTTGATTTTAGTGGAGTGCTTTGCTAGTATATCCTGTGAGTGGATATGGTTGTACAATAATATATTTGCTGATAGGTGCAATTTTGCAGGTAGGATTTATGCCATAACAGTGAGTGGTGACGTGTTGAAAGAAGTACATACTGGAGTCTAAACTAGTTTAGTTTAAAATAGCAATTTGTCAGTCTTTGCTAATACTGTTTGCTAAGATAAGCTTTTCTGTATTATTCTTTTTTTCACCAGAGGCTCTTTCATATGAAAATGTAAGACTCCTTTCTGTGTTAGCACTAGAATTACCTTCCATTGGTATAATCTTTTTATTTGGATTAAAGATTTAATAAAGCTTTGTCATTTTCCTTGGCCTTATACAGTATAAAAAGGATGAACAGTGAGTTATTTTCTTTAGGATGTCCTGTGTTTTGTCTCTTCACAAGAAAATGAAGTGTACTTTAGCTACTATGAAAGTTTACATGACTGACTAGATCTTGTTATCTTAGCAGCTTTATCATCTTTGATTGTTGGATTTTGTTTTGTTGTTTTGTTTTTTATCTCTAGATTCAATTTAAGGAAAAGGTACTATGGACAGCTATCACCCTCTTCATCTTCTTAGTATGCTGCCAGGTATGTTTCTTTAGTTTTTAAGGAAGAGCTGAAATGTTTCAACAATGTTATGAAATCCCCCACTTAATCCTGTTTTCCTCTGTTGATTGGAAATGCAGATTCCCCTGTTTGGTATCATGTCATCAGACTCAGCAGATCCTTTCTACTGGATGAGAGTGATTTTAGCATCAAATAGAGGTATGGTTAGTCTTTGAGGAGGACTTTTGTTAATTTGAAGCACAATTTTTTTTGGACTCTTTATTACATTGTGTTCTGTTTTAATGAAGACAAAGACTAAAGTAGAGAGGGAAAAGTCATTTTATGTATTTCATAAAATCATAAATCAGCATGGGATTGGGAAAGGCACAGCTTTGTGGATGAGTTTGTGGTTGGCTGTGTGCAATCTGTTATATGCACAAAAATCAAGGAGTATTTTGGAGGGAAAAGGGTTAGGGAAGGGACAGTTCCTAATTACCTGCATTGCTGCTGTTGCAATCTTCTGTGTATATTTCAAGCTTTTTGATTTGTTTCAAACCATATTTTATATGTGTTGCAGTTTTCTGTGACGCTTTTGAGTACGCTTCACAGAAGATTAAAATTCATGAGAGTTTGTATGAATTTCAGTTTCTTGTAGAGGTTTTGTAATGCAGATATGAACTAAGAATGGTGATGGTTTCCTGAATTCATTTTAGGCTCTTTATCAATATAAAATATGTATATATGCATGCATGCATGCAACTTGGTGCACTCCTGAAGAATGGGTTTTCCTGTTTAAAAATGCAAATAGTAAAGTGACTGATTGTCAAAAGCAGAAAGTAAATTCCTGCCTTGTCTTATGCAGAGTAAATCCGTTCCTGACAGCGAAAGTTTTTTAGCAAACGTAGTTTTTGAGGTACAGAGGAGTACTGCATTATTTATCAGACTGACTTCTAACAAGCTTCTGTTATCATTGAAACCTTTTATGGAGATTTTGAGTTTAATGTCTTCTCCATCATCATATACTAAAAACAACAACAAAAAAGCCCAACTTTGAATTTCATTTCATTTGCTTTCATTGTTCTTCCTTTGTCTGGCAGGTACGTTGATGGAGCTGGGCATTTCACCTATTGTCACTTCTGGGCTCATCATGCAGCTCCTGGCTGGTGCCAAGATAATTGAAGTTGGTGACACCCCAAAAGACAGAGCTCTCTTCAATGGAGCACAGAAATGTGAGTAACAGCTCATACATAAGGCTCATGGTTTGAAGTATCTAACCCTAACAACAGAAAGTATGAACTTGCCATGTGATGAAAGTTAGAGTCAGATGTGTGGGTTTCTGTCACACTGTATTCATGGTGCGCCACAGATTGCTGTATTTCAGCAGTCTTCTACTGACTGCCCTCTCGCTGTTAAGCTTTAGGAAGGTTTGAATGGAAAAGTATCTGTGCAATTGGCGTTGCTGCTGTAATCTCACAGGATAAACTAAGCAATATATAGACAGTGGGGACCCACCCGTGGAGAATTAGTCAGTGTTAACCTAAGAAATTAATATTAAGATGTTTGTAGTTGTTTTTACCTTGTGGTTTCAAGTATGGTACAGTCTCAGCAATAAGACATCTCTGTGCTCAGTTGATAAGTGACTTTTAGAAAATTTTGAGTGCTTTCTAGGTATTTTATGCTGTGCCACAGTACTTACTGGTCTTTTTACTGGGGAAAAGAATCATAAATTGCTAAGGTAATACCTTAAACACCCTCAGAGTTTTCAATATCTAAAGAAGTCTTTGGTAACAAACCCACTTGCTTCTAAGTGGATTTGTTTCTGGAGTGTCTGTGTGTATTTGTATGTTCAGTATCAGATTTCAGACAACAAACTTAACTTGCCCTTGAGTTTAAATGTCCTGTGACTTTTATGCATTCCTTCACAACTTTTTCTACAACAAAGTGGTTTGTATTTCTCTACTTGCTCACTGACATATATCTCCAGAACAAATACATACTTTTCTTTTTTATTCACAGTGTTTGGAATGATCATTACCATTGGACAGTCTATTGTCTATGTAATGACTGGAATGTATGGAGACCCATCTGAGATGGGTGCTGGTATCTGCTTGCTTATCACAATTCAGGTAATTTCTAGTCCTCTCTACTCCCCCTGTAACGGTCAAAAAGGGAGGCCTTAGGGACTCCCTGCCCCACATGCAGAGAAAAAAAGATCAGTGTGCCTGCCTCCTCATATATACATAGTCTTTCCTTGTCTTTAATACAAGTTATTTTTTTAACAAAAATTGAAAAGGGATGGGGTAATGCTGTATTTCTTCCTTTTACTGTAGCTTTTTGTTGCGGGGTTGATAGTTCTGCTCTTGGATGAGCTCCTACAGAAAGGATATGGTCTTGGTTCTGGCATCTCTCTCTTCATTGCTACCAATATCTGTGAGACTATTGTGTGGAAAGCATTCAGCCCCACCACAGTGAACACAGGACGAGGTAATACAGCAGAGTCTGTTTTCTTTACAAAAATTTTGTACAGAAAAGTAAAATTTATTTATTTTCCAGTATGTTAACTTAAATGGCAAATTCCGTTACTGTCTAGTTGCCATGTAGTGAATGTTAATACAGCAAATCTTCCTAGGCAAGGTGCAAATGCAAAGACATTTCTTTTTTGTTTTGTAGTATCTTAGAAGATATTTTCTGAACTTGAATTTCTTAGTGTCTCCATTAAAACTCAATAATGATAGACTTCCATTATATCATAGCTGCTGCCCAACTTACTGACAAATATCTGTTTCTTTCTGCTCCTTACATTTCTTTCTCTTTGCCCCAAAGACCTTATTTTGCAAACCTGACAGGAGATGATCTTGTTTGATGCTGTATAGTAGAAAACTTTAGTGAGGTTATCACATTAGCTGTCATATAAACAATAACTAGTGTCTCACCATGAATGATACCAGAAAGCATGCAGCCTTCCTCATTTAATCTTTCTTCCCGTGATGGGGAGAAGGAAAGGCAGAAGAAACTTGATGAATGTCAATATTTGTAGAGACTAATAAAGTTACCCTGTTTAATTGTTGGGTTATGGCTTAGTTTCTAGGCCACTACAGGGGATTTAAAAAAAACAACTTGAAAATAATATAGCTGCTATGAAGGATGACAGCAGTAAAAGTCTGAGAGCATGTTCAAGATGCAAAAGACTTGGAGAAATCTCATTCTGAGTCAGTAGTTCAGAAGTATTCCTAATGGGGGAAAAAGCACTGAAATTTGGAAATAATCACAGCATACCTAACTTGGTTTATTCTTTCCTTTCCAAGGCATGGAATTTGAGGGAGCCATCATTGCTCTGTTCCATCTCTTGGCTACTCGTACAGACAAAGTCAGAGCTCTTCGTGAGGCCTTTTACCGTCAGAATCTTCCCAACCTTATGAATCTGATTGCCACCATCTTTGTCTTCGCTATTGTAATTTATTTCCAGGTCAGTTGGAATAAAGAGAACTGTAAAACTGTTTGTATGGAAGTAGATCTGTAATCTACTTCCTTCTACAGGAAATTATATTTTCACTTCAGAAAGTGCCTTCAGAAGACTTTATATTTGCACCTGCCACATTTTGGTGTTCACTTAACACTAGCTTCCATTAATCAGTTTCCAGGCTTGCTGTAGCCACGTAAAAAAACTTGAGACCTACTTTGGTATCTGGGAAAAACCCAGATGAATGTGTACCTGTAATACTGCTTACCCAAATGCTGTTGCTTTTTGTTGGAAAATGCTTCAAAGTCTTTCAGCCTGTGTGTCTTTTACTGTTTGTTGCACCAAACTGCTGAAGAATATGGAAAGTTTTCATGTTCCTTTTCCTAGACACTATATTAAGTCTTCTTGAAACTTCAGATTTCTTCTCGTGTCTGTCTTTCGTACCTGTTATGTGTGTGTTTAGATGACTCTGCAGGCTTCTAGGGCCTTTGCAGAAGTGCTTGCTTGGCTAGCCCTCTGGGTAGAGTCTGTGGACTTGCACAAAATGAGTGCAGGGATTTTTTTGTTGCTGTCAAGGCTTTGCTTTTGCAATTTATCAGCTGTGGTTTGAGTTCATGTCCAGATAAAATGGGATACTTTCTTTTGAAAACTTCAGGGCTTCAGAGTGGATCTTCCTATCAAATCTGCTCGCTACCGTGGCCAGTACAACACCTACCCTATCAAGCTGTTCTATACTTCCAACATTCCCATCATTCTGCAGTCTGCTCTGGTGTCAAACCTGTATGTCATCTCCCAGATGCTTTCTGCTCGCTTCAGTGGCAACTTACTGGTTAGCCTGCTGGGCACCTGGTCTGTGAGTATTCCCTCTAATGTTGTATACAGCTGTGTAAGAGAACCATTAAAATGCATGGTTGAAGAGATAGTCTCTCTAAATATTAAGGCATGCTTCTAAGGTAGTCATGTACACTGAAACTCCTTAATTAGTGATTTGTTTACAGTAATGGTAGAGTATGAGATCTGCTGTAATGAGTATACATGTTGGATCTCCATTTACTTTTTACCTTGGGCTGGTTTTCTTTGCTGTTCATTATTGTATTCCATTTCCACTTTACAACCAGCTTGTGATAGTAAAATTGAATCTTTATGTTCTGCTTTAGTGGTAATGATACAGAGTAATAGGAAGGTGATATAAACCCAGGGTTATCTCAATGGCTAAGAAGTAATGAGACGGTAACTTCTTGATTCCTCCTTGTAGGACACATCCTCTGGAGGCCCTGCCCGTGCTTACCCAGTTGGTGGCCTTTGTTACTATCTGTCACCTCCAGAGTCCTTTTCTTCAGTGTTAGAAGACCCTGTGCATGCAGTCGTTTATATTGTATTTATGTTGGGCTCCTGTGCTTTCTTCTCTAAGACATGGATTGAAGTCTCTGGCTCCTCTGCCAAAGATGTAAGTTTAAAATGATAAATTATGTAAGCTTACATGATGAGAACAGATGGACTTGTTGTAAGAATAAGACTGACTTTCTTATGAAATGGGTATTTTGCTGGTGATCTTGTTGGTAACATTTATCTTTTGTGTAAATGGTGACTGACGTTTTTGTAAGTGGGGATGATGAGGGCAGAATGGGGGTGGGTTTTTTCCCTGTTTTCTTTACTGCTTTTTAAAAACAACAACAAAAATAAATGCTTTCATTGGCATCAGAAAACTTTGAACATTACTGTGTAACATCTGATCAGTGTGAGGACAGGCAAGGTGACAAGGAAAGGCAGACAGTCTGCTAGTGCCAAATAACAGATACACCACGTGCAAGGCAGTTTGCAGTTTAAGAACTTTCAGGTTAAAGCTTGACTACACCCATGCTAGGAGTAGAGTTTTCTTCACTTATTTTTGGGTAAGATGAACTAGAGGCTGTTATTTTTAACTTGAGAGCGCCGATAACAGAATACAGCACAGTGCATTAATATACCTGAGCCTAGTTTCTTAAAATTTCCATTTGCTACAGGGTATTTAATATTCAGCAACTATAACATTGGAATTGGAAAACAAGATGGAAAATAGTTGTCATTGTGGTATGTCTGTATTGTGTGGTTTTGGGTAGGAGATCAAGTATGGCAGCCATATGGAACAATTTAATCCATTCTTTAACCAGTGTGTAATAGTTGCACAGTTGCTGTAACAGCATGAGCACTCTCTTGTTTTGGACTTGCATCTGGCTGCTTGTTGTCAGGCATGCAGGGAGGCACTCACAGCCATGTATAGCCAGATTTTTATTTCAGTATAAACTGACATACAATTTTTAACACTTTAATACACTTTACTGATACTGAACTAAACTCTCTTACATCCATATAAACAAGATCAGAAATAAAAATTGATAAAGTATTGCTGAAATGTTTACTATATAGTGGAAAACTGGTAGCTTAATCATCTAATGTGTGTTTTTTCTGTGTTTGAGAGCCTACCAATTTCCAGATTTTCCTTTTCTCAATACAACTAGAATTAATCATTGACAGTGTGGAAAAGTACCTGTGATTGCAATCTATCTGAAGTTAAAATCCTGGATATTTTAAACAAAATGCAAAAAAATACAAACTCCCCCGCCATTGAGTAAAACATCTTGCTTCTCTTTTCCCATAGTTCTAAGTTCTGTAGCCTCGACAAATGATGATAAACTTACTTGCCCCATTCCTTGATTCAATACAGGTTGCCAAACAGTTGAAAGAACAGCAAATGGTAATGCGAGGCCACAGAGAAACTTCAATGGTACATGAACTAAACAGGTGAGCTGCACATTTTACAGGCTATTTATGCAAAGTGTTATGGGCAAATACATGGCAAATCTTGCTTTGACTTCCCTTTTCTAGATCCTCAAACACAGATGTTCTTTCAACTTCAGTGTTACATGCATGAGACAGAATATTATCTCATTAATGATTTGTACAGCATATTCTTGCTTTAACATTAAGAGAATGTGCCTTAAATTCTTGAGCTTGTTATTTTCTTGGTTGTTTTTTTTTTCATTTTTATATTTTTTATGAGAACTAATAATAAGCACTTGAGTGTACTTTAGTGCTTCAAACTGACACAAATGTATTTTTTTTTTTGCTGCAATTTTAAGTGTTACTATGTCTTCAGTACTGTTTTCACACAGAATTCACTTCTAAATCAATTTACTTAAATCTGCTAGGTGCAGCTATAGACAGAGGTTGGTCTCTAGGTTTTCTGAATGCAGGGTAGGACCTGTACATCCTTCACGTAACAAAATGTTAGCATAACTTCAGATTTCAGTCATCTGCAAATGACTTGAAGAGCTCGAAGCCATAAGCTTAATCTTTGTGCTTAATTGTGAGGTAGACTGTAATAGCTTCTATTCTTGGCTCAGCATTTTTTTCCTTCCAGTCAGGTGGAGCTTTTTATTTCCTTACTGTACACAGAATATTGGCACTATTGCACATCCCCTATCTTGGACTGTAGTAGACCCATGAGAAGAAAATATTATGCTATTGACTGTTTTCCATTCATATAGTTTCATTCCTGTTTTTTAACCACCTGGTTAGATTATCTCTGCAGTGTTTTTTCTGTTCTCAGTAGAATTGATTTTCTAGGGAAAAAAGCCTGCCTCTGATTTATACTTCCCATAGATCCCATATACTATTAACTCTAGTATTAATATCCTGAGCAAACTCTAATCTCTGTTCTCATTTTGTGTTGTACAGGTATATCCCTACAGCTGCTGCATTTGGTGGTCTCTGCATTGGTGCTCTCTCTGTGTTGGCAGACTTCCTTGGAGCAATTGGGTCTGGAACTGGAATTTTGCTTGCTGTCACTATCATTTATCAGTACTTTGAAATTTTTGTAAAGGAACAGAGTGAAGTTGGCAGTATGGGAGCTCTTCTTTTCTAAACCTAGCTTCTCATGGACCCAGGAAAGAGGGGAACATTCTCAAAATATAGTCAGGTGAAAAGAAATAACATAAACTTGGTAATGTCATTCTATAAGAACACATTTTAATCTTGTTTCCAAAGTGCATTCCCTTACGTTCAGACTTTTCTAGCATACTGTTTGCCTTTTATAAATTGATGAGGAAAAATGTGCAGAAATTTTTTTTAACCTTTCGGAATTGGATTTAGTTCAGTGACTCTTGACATTGTTTTCAGCCCCTTTCAAATTTAGTATACGTAAAGCCTTTACAGGTTTTAATAAATGTTTGTTAAATGAATGTTTGGAAAGGATTTTTTTTTCCATTTAACTTGTTTTTGCAGCTCCTTTGCAGTAGTGGTGAGAGAAAAATCTCTCCCTCTAATGCTCAAGTTCCATAATTGTTGTTGTAAGCACAAACACTGTTTAATATGTTCAGTTTTGTATTTGAGTTTGGCTTTTTTTCAGTAATGCAGATTTGGAAGGCGGTTATTTCTTTTTCCTAAATGATATCTCTAATTTCAGATGTTTTGTCTTGTAATTTCTACACTAGACTGGCTTGAGACTGTTGTCATGTTTCTGTGCAAAGATTAGAAGTATGATCTTTCCCACCACCCTTCTTCCATAAGCAGAAAACTCAGGTCAGTTGAGGTTCTGCCAGAGTCTGTGCCTGAGAGCGGCACCTATGAAATTTGGCCACGCTGGCAGCATTGTAAAACCTTCTCATTAGTTTTCATTGCCATTAGCAGTAGTACTTCTAGTTCTCATGCTAGCTGAAAGAAGTAGATGTTAGAGCTGCTTAGATACAAATCTGCTTGTGCTCTTTGCTAAAGATTGATAATAAATTCTGGTCTTGTAGCAATCAGGATGTTATCTGGCTACTCATATCTAGTGAATTTTGAGTCTCTTTACCACAAAAGAGTGAAAAGAATGTATGTTACTTGTCTGTTTCTACAGATCTAGATATGAGGACTCTGTCAGATAACTCTTGTCAGTTCCTTATGTAGAAGGCTTTTCCATCCTATAAGTTCACTGGCTGGAATGGTGCATAGAAAAGTACTTTCTCAGAAGGTGTTAGGACTCCTTTTTTTTTTTTTTTTGGTGATCACACCTTCAAATTGGAGAAGTTAGAGACTTTAATGGACCAGAATAATACTTAATTTTCCACTTCTAATTTAGAATGTCAGCACTAATCAGGTGCCTAGGACCAAATGCAAATATGTGTACAAATCTTGTAAATACATTTTTCCTCAATCAGTATTGGACAAGGTGGAACCAGACTGAGGAGTCTTATTGTTGGAATGTTTTTCTACACTGCATCAGCATGCCTTCCTGTGCATTTTTGCATGCTGGGCTGACTATATGAATTACTGTTTCTGCTTGGAGTGATGGGACTCTTACGTACCCAAGGAGCACAGATGACATCCAGAAGGCCTTGTTAATGCACTGAGCTCAAATACCAAATGCCTGAGAAATCTGCAAATTTGGAATGAGATACACCTGCCAATAAAAGTGAAACTTCTGGGGTGAGGATCACAATTGGAAAAAGAAACCTGAAGTATTGGGATAAAGTGTCTGAAATGTTTGCTACCAACCATTCACTATTACTTCACACTACGTTCACTAATTTTTCTCTTTCATGAATTACTAGTATGCTACAGCACAATCCTGATGAGGAATAAGGAACAGTTAAAGAGTGACTTCCAAAGGAGAGGGAAGGAGTGTGGTGGTTCTGCTTTGGGGATTTGTTTACTGTTGTTTTTCCAAGAAGCCCAATACAAATTTTGTTTTGAAATAAAAAGGACTACACTTTTGGGCATGCAGCTCTGGCTGGGCTGGAGCTATGCTTGTCTTTTTTGGTCATATCTGTTTGAACTGGTTGCAATTCTAAGCAGCACTTACTCTATGCATCTGTATTTTTGTTGTCTGCTGGTGAAATCTTTGTTTTCAGGCAGCTATGTCCTCAAAGCAGGACCTGCTGATCATACAGTGGGTGTTCACACAAAGAAATAATGCCTAAACAATCTGCTTTATAATGAAATAAAGTACAACTTTGGAGCTAATGCTTGGCTTTTGGTGCTTTGAATACTGTCACAATTCTGACACTTGCAGAATAACATTATCTGTCTGGGAGGCTGTGAAAGTCATCCCTCTCAAAACAGCTGTTTGGAGTGCAAAATGGTATTTGCTCCACAGTCTTCTCTCAACAATAGATTGCCAAAATAACAATCGTAGCCATTCTTCTGGGCTTTCCTGTTACAGAAGAGTTGCAATTCACAAGGTGATGCACAAGTAAATAGTGAGAGGGTGAGGCAATGATTTCGGTATGAAATGGTGCCAGTCTCTCTGTAGCATGATAGTTATAACAGGATGTTAACTGAAACAACAGAACTCAAAGCTGATGATATTCCCAGTAATGTTTTGCACTCGAGTTTTTAAAATTGGAGTAAGGGGAAAAAATTCACCTTCTGGCTGTAACTCCAGAGGTTGTTGCTTTACTGTGAAACATTTCAGGGCTGTGCTCCTCCTATTTCTGGGGCTAGCCCTGTCCCTGTCCCTGTACAGTAAACAAACTGGGAATTGCAAAGTAGATTTCCCAGCCAACTTTTGTAAAGGCAGAGGCCAAGTGGCTTAGTAACTGCTTTTGCTAATTGTTCTCTCTTGCAGCAAGGAACAGCAAACTTCTGGTGGCCCCCTATTTTATCACAGTTTTGGGGAGCTTTGTGCAGGTGTTTGTAAGCTGTTTGCTCACTGACATGGTGTGACACAAGTGACAGGTCATGGTTCAGCCCTCACTGCCTGGGATGCTATAAACCTGCTTCCCAAAGGATTGCTGCGTGCTGAACTGGTGTCTTGAGCCTTGCCTGCAGCGAGTGCAGGATAGCTGCAGGTTGTTATCACCGGTAAAGAAGGAAAAAGAGTGAAGAGGAGAGAGACCAGTGCCATTTCTGAAGCTGTTTGGCTAGGTGCACAGCTCAGACAGCCTGCCCTCTCCCTTTCTCCTGCTGCTCACTCTGCCAGCTTTCTGCCACCAAACCCCAGCTCTCACAGTCTTCTTGCTGAAAAAGGTCAGGGTTTGAGCCGCAGCCAGTGGTGAGCGGCACTGCTGGCACCCTCCCAAGCTGTCTTGGGGAGATGTGCAGGTGTTCAAACAATGCCTGCTTGTGGAGGGGGTCTGGCTCTAGGGAGCACAGGCTCCTCCAGCTCTGCCAAGCCTTCGTGTCCAAAGGGAGAGGCGCTGGCACTCGGAGGGCAGCGTCTGCCCGCCTGGTGGCAATGTTACTCTGCGAGTCCAGGCACCACCCTGGATCCGTGAAATGTGTAGGAAATCTGTTCCAAATGTCTGTGCTTTCTCTTCCTTTGCTGCTACACTGATGGGTGTCGTGCAGTGAGAAAAGTTGGGAACAGAGCTCGCCAATATTTATTTGTACTTCCTAGAATCTGGGCAAAGATTGAGGTTGTTTTAAGCAGAAATGCTGAAAACTATAACCTCTTTTTAGGGAGTTTATGATATTTTTCAAGCATGCTAGGTGTCAAGGGACCGTTGCTGTTACAGCCACTTAGTCTGCTGAGTATTGCTACACAATTTAAGCCTAGACTGAGATGGTCTATGGGATTGGAAATAAGACAAAGAAGGAAGCATTTCAAAACAAAATCAGTATTCTAGCCTGGGACCTAATTAGTCAGCTAGACTTTAAGCTGCTCTTTTATAATGTGCTACTGGATAGATCTGCTAAAATTGAAACTCTTCTGTGGGCCAGGTTCTAGCAATCCTCTGGCTATTGCTAATGTGATGCTAGCCAAGCTGGCAGTATTTGGCAGAAAGGAAATACCCTGGCAATTGGCACCTCCTTTGGCAGTTGGATCAGAGGCACTAGAGACTGAATGAGCACAGACATGATATACTTTGTCATCGCAGAGAGGGCTGTCAAGGTCAGAGATGGAATGCCTGCTCTGAGATATTTCTTGTTGGAGAACAAGAAGACTGGGCCAGTCAATTTTCCAGCAATATGAATGCCTGGGAGCTTAAAATAGAGGGAACAAATAAAATAGAACAGTTAGGATTTAAATTTTTTAAAAGCTGTTTGAGACATTTTTGTATTGCTCTGGAGAAAATCAGGATACATGGCACATATCCCAGATCCCCCTTTTTATATATTAAAGCTAAAGTGGTTGGTTCCAAAAATGGTGTGAGCACCACTGGGGCAATATTAACTATCTGAAATCTGAGATGAGTATTATCTGCTTTAATCTTCAGCGAGTCTTTAGCCATTTGATGTTCTTACAGTTCTGATGTGTCTCTTCTGCATACCTGTGGTGTGGAGCTTTACAGAAGAAAAAGGCAGCTCCAGACGTACAGGAGCAGGAAAGAGTGAGCAGAGCATTTTGCATGATTAACTTCATGATGTAAGCATGAATTTTATTTTTGTTTAAATAGCTTTGTCTCTTGGCAATGAAAAAACAAGGACTTGTCACTGCTGCTGGATTGCCAAGGGACACAGAACTATGCCTAATGCATCTAGAGCAAGGGCTCCCCATGACCACAAGTGTAGACACTTATACAATGATTTGGGATTACAGAGCTCAGCTGCAGAAAGTAAGTGGTGGGCATGTGCTGAGAAGCCATAGCTCCATGAAGGAATTGTGGGAAGAAGTAATGCTGGAGTCAAGGCAGTGAGGAGATGCATCTTTGTGAAGCGAGGACGGGGTGGTGTGATGTGCCTATGCTTTGGATGAGTGCATCTGAGAATGCTCTGGTGCTCCAGGATGTTGATGACCACTAACAACAAATTGTGAGTGCCTTGTGCTGATGGGGATGGTGGTTAAAATTGTGAAGAGGTAGCTACCTACCAGGAAGAGAAAGCCTAGAATACTTGTGTACACTAGAAATCAATGTTTTGCTTAACCTTTGTGTCTTAGCCTGACCTGGTGTTCCTTTTCTGCTACACGAAGTTTTATTCATATTCTGCAGATGCAGAAACTTGTAAGATAGAGAAGTGTGTTTGTTAAAAGTGCTTAGAAAAGGAATTAATTTATCTCAGATGTTTGAAGATGAAGCTTGACTTGGCAATCCTTAAATTATAAGAAGATAATTTTTCAACCTAGCCCTGCTTGCTTTGAGAAACACTTGTAAATTTACAGAGTAGGGGTTTAACTTCCTTAGGTAGGTAGAAAAGAGTTGCCTTCCATTTCTTAAGCAGTACAAGCTAGTAGAAGCAAGATAACATTTGGGATAAGGCTTATCTATTTTAATCATGGAACACAGTAACAACATCCAGGGAGTCTAACATAACTTTGTGCACCTGAGGTACATTGCTGTCATTTCTATTTAGCTTTAAATACTTGTATCTACCTTTTTGTAGTGAATAGCTGGAAGCTTGCATGATCTTTTAGACTGGAATGCTGTCAGAGGTATCTTATGTGTGAAAAGAGGCCAAGCTGTAGAGCAAATAAACTGGAAGAGTTTCCATTTTTATAAAGTGAGCTTTGTATGAGAATAACGTAGAAGCATCTTCTAGAAACTGGGAGAAAGGATCATTATTTAGACTGGGCTCCAGCCCACAGCTTGAAAGACCTGAGTAAAAGCCTCCATCCTACTTTCTTGTGTTTCACAGGTGGGTCTGTGATGGGAGGTTCTTGCACAAAACAGGTATTGCTTGTCAGAGCTTCAGTTCCTCTGTGGAACTGACCTTAGATTATCCACACTTCACGTTTCCCACAGCTAATGTGCTACAGCGAAGGGAAATAGTACTGAAGAGCACTTTGTGTCCATCAGGATGGGGCAGTAGTGGAGGAAGGACGGATTAAATACGACAAAACTTAATTTACTCCTGTGGTTATAGTTTACCAGGGGACCTCTGATGTGAGCTTAGGGGTAGCTCACATCCTCCTGCATTTAAATGTGAGACTGAGGTGGAGGAGAGGTAAGAAGGGGGAAACCTTCTCATCTGCACACTGTCCACTGATGGGGTGTATCTCAGCTCCTAAGGAACTCAGCTGTGCTCTGGTTCCTGCTTGGGTGGGAAGAGCAGGTGTCAGGTACTGATGGATTTTTGGATGGATATCTGTTTGCACCTGGGAAATTTCCATCTGTGTCCAATGTTTCCTGGCAGCTAGAAAAGGAACTTGTTTGGTGTTTCCACAGTAACAGGATGCTGTTACTAGTGAGAGCAAGGACATGTTCTGTCCCTGTTGCAAAGTTACTGTGTTAGGTATCAGGTATCTCCCTCTGACTACCCATGAGATTTCATCTTCCTCATGCTGGGACTCATGACATGCTCTGAAGCATTTGTATGGGGAGAGCAGTGCAGTCTGTAAGCAATTGCTTCTGTGGAATTTGCATCTCCTTCCATTGAGTGTTTCTGTTACTAATAGCACTCCTTAAGTTACCTGCTATCTTGAATGGTGGATAACATCCTGCTGGCTTGTAGGATTCCTGTGTAATCTATCTCCTAAATGCATTGAGAAGGTCCAAGCAGGTCAAAACTGCCTGTGCTGAGCATAGCCCTGAAGCACATATATAGGAGGTTAAGCTAAAGCATGCAGCCTACCACCCTGGCTTCAGAGAGTGAGTATTGCACAGCCTGTGAGTCTCTAGGAGCTGAGCATGAGCATCTTACAAGTTAAAAGACTTCAAAAAGCCATCTCTTCTCCCTGCCCAATGACATTCACCCATGAAAGCTGGTGCTTTCCTGCACACACAGGGTATGCCAAGTTGGCATCCCTTAGCCCAGAGCCCTTCCAGTAGGTACCTCTGTATTTTGGAAAGATACTGCTTTGTTCCATCCCCCAGCAGAGCTATTACTGCAGCAATAAAGTGTAGATCTGACAGGGTAGCTTTACCTTTCTCTTGTAAATCCTCTGGCAGGAGCCTGATGTGTTTCCTGCCAAATACCTCTGTAAGTGGTGAGAAGACCCAAGGGGTTTCAGGAGCAGGATGAATGCCCAGAGAGGTGGGCAAGCAGAGGTGGGAGATGGCCTTTCTTCACTGTGTCAGAGCTTTGTGCTCACGCAGATGTCTGCAGGAAGGCACAAGAGCCTGATGCACTTAGCTCTAAAGTCAGATGGGACACAGGAGCTTTGTGAGCTTGTCCAATGTCACCTTTTAAAGAATGTGAGATGAGCTTCAAGCTATTTGTTTTTTCATCTTGCAACAACACAAGAGCACCTGACTTTACATAAAACTGTTTTGCTTTATTCCTGTCTAAAAGGCTTAGAAATTCCTGGATATCTGTTTTTAATCTTTTCTCTTCACCCTGTGTATGCATTCCACAGCTCTTTAATTGCCATTTATTTGTTACAACCTGAGTGGGATGGGGTTACCCTGCTCAGATTCTAGGTGAAGGAAGGTGGCTGGTGTTTCTAAGGACAAGTGATGATATGTGTGGATACTCCTGGCAAGACCTTGCCTTCTGGATTGGACAACGCAAATTCATCCTCTGAAAAAATCTATCCAGAAGGACAGGACCCTTTAGGAATATATAGTTATCAGTCTCTCTAATCTTAGGTGCCTATCACCTGTAGCCAAGCTGTACAATATAGATGTCCAGCAGGGCCAGAGCCATTCAATAAAGCTGCTGCTATAGTTCTTTACATTAATACTGAGCTTGAGCACATTGCTCCTGCCGTCAGTGGTCTGGAAAACTACATGCAGCTCTCAGACCCAAAGAGCATTCAGGATAATGAAAGAAGGGAGAGGCTAATGCAGAGCTAGGGGTCCTAGAGTCACTACTTGGGAGCCAGAAAAGATGTTTCTCTGGTGCTAGGGCATTGTCTCTGGAGTTTGTGGCAGCAGTTGGCTTGCTAGTTCCCAGTATTTGCTTAAATATATTTTGGATTGTTGCAGCTCCTATTGTTTGTGATAAAGGGTTGGACAAAAGGTCCATTGATCAGGCAGTTCTTGTTATCCATCTCTGCCTCTCAAGACAGCCAGTGTGTTGTTGCAGTGACACCACAAAGCTGCTGTGCTACATCAGTTGTGCTTGCTGGGAGGAGAAAAGGTGTGATAGCAGCAAGCACAGACTTGCAGAGCCTTTTTCCTTTCTCATCTTCTGAATATGATGAGGTGTGTGATGAACTTAGCTAGCTTGCTCTATGCCAGAGTCAGAGCTGACGGTGAGCTTGCCTCTGTGTTCTAGTTTAGCAGGGAGCACTCCACTAGGTTTGAATGCAGATGGCATTCAAGCCCTGCATGGGAGATTGTCACAGACAGAGGTGCTGAATTTTATAAACACTTTAAAAAATATATATATAAAACAAGAACAGAAGGCAACTCAAGAGTAGAGAGAATCTAGTTTCTGGAAGAAAGCCCCTGAGCTTCTTAGGAAAAGTTAAATATCTCCTGTAGCTGTTGGCTGAGCTAAACTTGTCTGCTTTTTCAATGATGAAAAATGGTGTTTGGTGCAATTAGATAGCGTATGGAAAACAGTCATATTTATGAAATGTTTCTTATTTCTTTTACTGTGTCATATTCAAAATAGAGCCCACATTAAAAATGAAGTTGCACCGCATGAAAAAACTCTTGCACTGACAGAAATGAAATACTTTTATTTCTAAAGTAGGAGGGAATAAGATACTGAAAATAAAAAGCATCAATTTCGCTAACGTGCCTAGAGAAAAGAAAGTTATATCTTGTGGCTCTGAAGTAGAACTTAAATCTAGACATAATAATGCAGATAGAGAAGAAACTTTTTTCTTAAAGAACTTGCTGGGGAAAAAAAGGATGTGAGATTTCAATATAGATTCATTATAATGCTGTTAAGAGTGCAATATTAAGGGACTGACAGTAAAGTTGGCAAGCAACAAATGGAGATTATATTAGAATCGTAAAATCATTAAGATTGGAAAAGACCTCTAAGATCATCAAGTCCAACTATTGACCCAGCACCTCCATGCCACTAACCCGTGTCAGAAAGTGCCATATCTACACGTTTGTTGAACATGTCCAGGGATAGTGACTCCTCCACTTCCCTGGGCAGCCTGTTCCAATGCCCTGCACTTGGTTGTGCATAAGCTCCAGCTGCACTGCATGCAGGAAGCTTTGGAAACTGGGGTGCAAGTGGTGCCCACTGAGCCCACTGTTTTGCCTTTCTACTCTGTCTCTTTCCCTTCTTTGTTCTCCTGTAATGCACAGCCTTCATCCAAGCACCCTGTCCCTTTTCTGCTTCTCCTCTTGCCTTCTCTGGGATTGCTCCTCTCTGCTTGTGATTTCTCTTGCCTTTTGTTATCATATTTACACCTCTCCTTTTTTATTTCCCATTCTCTTAGATTTTATTTTTTCTTCCTCACACTTTCTTCTCCTGTTTTAGGGAATTTTCTGTTCTCTTATTCTTCTCACCTCACTGACTTGCAATCTTCCTTTGCAATGTCTGCTTCTTGCTTATCAGACTCTTTCCTTCAGTCCCTTCTGCCATCTCCTTGTCCCTCCAGCACTGTATCTCTGAAGTGAGATGGTCCAGCTTGAGGGACAACAAACAGCAAACAGATTAGCCATGTTGCTCCATTGTAGACCTCTGATTCAGATGATAACTCAAACAAGTCCTTGTGGGTGGTCTCTCACTAGGCAGCAGAGGTAAACTGAAGTACTGTGGCCAGGCCAGAGGTGCTGCCCAGTATGATGGGCAAATAGAGAACCAAATTAGCCAAATATGATGTGTTGGTCTTTGCACCACTGCTACAAATTAACATAAGCCATCTGTGTGAGAGATTGTTGGAAATTACATCTACTTTGCCAGCTTTCTCCTTGCACTGGTAGAGGTAAGATGGTATCTCCCAATCAGCTTGACCTTCCAGTTTGGAAGAAGTGATGTTGAGCCCTGCCCAGACTAGTGTGGTGAAACCAGGGACGTGGTTTATTTTGTTAGGCAATCTGCATTCTCCCATGATCCAGGCAGATCTTGTCACCCAAGAAATGCTGGAATAAATCAACTTGGATGGGAAACTTGTTGCAGTCCCAGAGACACTGCAGTGAGTGAGTTAGTTAGTTGAGGGAGGTCTTAATTCTTGTTGGAAGTGGACAATACCGTACAGCAGTGAGGGTTCTGTGCTGTGAGAGGTGCTGTGGCTCTGTTGGGATCCAACATTACAGTGCTTGCAGCCCCACACCTCCTGGCGTTGCTCGTTGTAGGATTCAGCCTGATGAAATCCCATTCCTGACTGTTCAAGTCTAGTCTCTACAGTTCAGGAATATTCCCTACTTTCTTTTTTGGGCTTTACATTTTTCCAGACTTTTCCAGAGTGTGTGACATTACTTTGCTCCATCAGACAGTAGCCTCTTACCCCAGAGATTGCTGACTCTTGGTGGCTGATGAAGTGGAGTAGCTGAAGCACTGCTAGACTGGACCACTGTAAAATATTCTTTATCAGAAATAAGCATTACAAAGAGTGCTGTAACTCTTTAGACCTCCTTTCTCTCCTTGCTTTTTTTTCCTGTAGGAATATTTCTGCTATTAATTTTTTTTGTTAGTATCTCTGGTTCCAGACTTTTTATTCCAGCCCCACTGCCTGCGATCCCTGCAGGGAGAGGGGAGGAGGAGGGCTGAGTGACAGGCTAATAACCTGCTCCGGCTCACGCTCCAAGCCCCGTGGCAGGTGTCCCAGCTCCCCTATTGAGTGCCACCATCCAGAAAAAAAATTATCAACAATCTTCCTTCAACAATGATTTATTATTGCCATAATTTGCCTTGGTACAATGAGCTGCGGAGCGTATTTCTACACCCGACTGACAGGGATTTGATGGCTCCAGGTTCCTATTTTATTTAGTCTTGAGCCTAATATGATTTGGTTACCCTCATCCCCTCCTTCCCATTCCTCTCCTCCCTCCTCGCCCAACCTTTTCTCATTTTGTTTTGTTTTCTATGAGTGTGTGTTTCGCATAACCCTGGGCCGGCTGACAGCGCTTGTAAAAACCAGAAGTCGATCTTGCAGTGGCTTTTCACCATTAATCAAGCTGCCTGGAATTGGAAAGTAACACTGACAGGCTTTTATCTTGGAGAGAAGGAGGATGGCAGATGTATTTTATGGTGGATGAGCCTTCACGGCTTCTATTAGACTGGGACTTCAGTGGTACAAGGTGGTGGTTTGGGGGAGGAGGGGAGCGAGGGGGAGGAGAAGCTGGGGAGCAGCCTATAGATAAATAGATCCGTCAGTCAGGCGATGTGGAGGTCTCCAGGCGGCCAGCCATTGTAGGTGACAGAAAAGGCAATCAAAGACAAAACAAATCAAAAGGTACATCTTATCAGCAGCAGGCCAGCTGGACTTCCACCGCACTCGGAGGCCCCGCCGAGGGCAGGAGAAATTAATCGTGCTGTCGAGGCCAGAGAAATTGTCGCTGCTGAAGGTCCAAGTTCAGGCGAGTGGAGGTGGCCAACATTAAAGGAGAGGGAGAGTGGGGGGCGGGAGGAGAGAAGTGAGGAAGCAAGTGCTGCTGTCCCATCACCTCTCTCCCTCCCTCTCTCCCCCGACCGCCATGGGCTCCTGACAAGTGCATTCATCGTGCGATGATAGCTCGGCACCTATGATTGGTACCTTTAATAATATAGCCCTCGCTCAGCTGTCACCCTGAAAGAACAATTTTTCCTCCCGCTTTCCTCGATGCAAAGATACATCTGTAATGAGAATGGTGACAGAAAGTGGGAGCACGGGGAGCCAAGGAAAGTTTGGAAGAACATTAATCAAAAAGTGAAGCTGGAGGTGATGCTGGCTGCTCAACGTGCCCATGCCTCCAGCAAGGAGCCAGCATTGGTTTTGAAGCTCCTGTTGTGTTCCCCAGCCCTCAGCACTTTGGGCTGCCCTCAACAGAAGGAGAGGGATCCTTCATCCACCCTTGGAGAGGAGCAACTCTGAAAGCCACTGTCTTCTTGTATGGCAGAGCTGGCCATCGTGGGAGGGACCAGGGAGTAGCACCTTGCATAGGGAGTCTGGTGTAAACCAGCAGAACTCCCTTGTGTGCAATGGATTTATGTCAGAGTAAGTGCAAAGGGGCAGAGGTCTCTTTTTTTGATTCCTCAGTCTGGAGAAAGAAATACTTGATTACAAGTGCTATGAGTTTCCTTGCAGCAGAGACCTACTTGTGTCCTGCTTTGGGTAATCAGGACTCCATCCTTCTGATCCAGCCAGACTTGATCCCCGTTCCACTCCTTAGGAGTGCTGTGCAGAAACTGTCCTATTTCTCCAAAAGGAGGGGGTTTGCCTTCCATGGCATGATTTCCCCCATCTCTGGGCTGTGATGTGGCTGGCCCCTGGCCCATCACACTCTTACAGCCCCACCTGCATGGAAGATGCTTGTGTGCTAGTCCAGATCCCAAAGCCTCCCCAAAGCTCTGAGTTGTGGACTGAATCACAGGGTTGCATTGCTTAGAACCACTGCCCATGTGTGCATCAGCACCCAGCCTGGTGTCGCTCTGCCCAGAGCCATAGCAGGAGGTGTCTGAGGGCTCCTGTTGCAGTCACCCAGCACTGTGCACAACCATGAAATCACCCTGCTGTCAGTCCCTCTGAGCAACTGTGCCTAGGGGCTCAGCTGGGAAAGTTTGGGGTGGTATATTTCACTCCTGGTGTAAAAGAGACACTGGCAGGCTGGGGAGAGCAGCAGGCGAGTGTGCGGGAGGCACAGAGAGGGCTTGTGTCTGTTGTATTTAAGGAGCATGTCTATTTTAATTTAAGGGATAAGCAGCGACGTCCTCAAATGCGGTTATCTCCCGTGGTTTTTAGCAGCTTTCCAGGCTGCCTGGCTCCACTCTGTGGTTGTCAGTCCCTCCCTGGGACAAAGCCCTTGGGCTTGAATTCTTTAGCATTAGTGTTTGGCAGTCAGTTCTCTCATTCTGTGTATTCTCTCTCTTGTACCTACAATGGATTTGCTAATCTGCATCTGTTTTTGTTTTTATCCTAATAAAAGTGAGGCTTATGAGCAGATCTGGATCAAACAGGTTTGTCTGTAAAAGCTGGGGGTGCCTGTCTCTGCGGCCTGTCATCTCAAATCCCAAAGGATCAGATGGAAAGCAGGGAGGGTTAGGCAGCATCTCTGACACCAGTAGTTTGTTCTATATTGTTTCCAAGAACTGAACGATGATTGCTTTCTGCCTTCTCTGTGAAAGCAGATAACTTCTGCAGAAAGTAGTTGGTGAGTGTGTGAACCATAAGGCTGGGATAAGTGCTGGTAAAAATAATCCTTGGGGAACATTTCCCTCATCCATACAGAAAAATTGAACCTAGAATGGATAAGCACAGCTCAAGCAGGGAAGCAGACCTCTGGTCTCCATGCAGACTTCCTTAGCAAGAACACATAGAAAAAGAAACATGTCCTGGGCAGTTGACTTGGACTGTCTGCTCAGGAGTTTCAGAGACATGTGCTTAAAGGATGGAGTCTTCATGTATCCACTGCAAAGATGACACAGATGCAGTTTGCAGGTGTTAAAATGAGGAAATAATGCTTTTGTCTGATAACATCTTCTGCAGGCCAGTGTCTCCATGGCTCGGAGCTGTAAGAACAGGGACCTAAGTAACTTGAATGCCTGAGATTATTTGAAAATTTAACAACCAAAGCCCGAGTTTAAGTGAGACTTGGGCTGCTTCTAGACACTGAGGTGCTTTGAGAAAAGGCGAACTCAATATCTGTGTTCCTGAATTTACACTAATGCTCTCTATGTCATTGTGAGAGCATCTATACATCTGAAGCTTGGGTTTTGCAGAGGTACTGTGTGTTTTAAACTCTAATGTGTCTGTGAGCTCTAAAACTTAATTGCCCAAAGCAATGGATCCTGGCAAACAGTAACTAAGAGAGTGGCTCACTGAAGAATATATCAGGAACAGAGTTGGGTCTTGAGGTATGAAGATGTGAGTCCTGAATTCATTTCTGTTAGGGAATCCTGCACAAACATCCTGCATGTGGCTGAGGAAACAGTGCTCCATCCCCTTTATGAATGAGCCTCAAAACTACAGTTCTAGGAGATATAATGATGCTCACATGCAGCACATCCATTGCAACCTGCATGCTGAGAAGCTGTTGTCTAACACGTTATCACCCTGCTTGGGCAGGTACAAAGTAGGGGAGGCAGGGCCAGGCCTGATGGCCCCAGCTAAAAATGAACAAAATTAATTACATGAAGTCCATCCTCACTGTCTAGATTCCCAGTAGCCTCACTGCAATGAGCAGGGGTTTGTGATGATGTCAGTGGAACCAGGGCTCCATTCATAATGTAAATCTGATGAATCGTAAAACAAGCCAGGTTTCAAAGTGCTTTCTTGGCATGTGGTTAATCTCTTGCGAACTCTAGCCCTGAAGTATTGCACCAAAGAACTAGACACTGCATGGAGTCTAACCAGAGAGGTTGTCACCTTGGGCAAGATGCATTTAAATGTAAGATGAGGTCATGTTTGCATCATATTTATGGTTATGGCAGAGCATAAATAGGTTGCAGTATTTTGATTGCTTTTGCAGATGGGATCAAATTGTCCCTTAATCACATTAAACAAATCGGGTTACAAGCTGGCTGCTGTAGCACCATTCCACTAAAAAGATTAGAACAATTTGGTCCTGTCTGCAAACATCTTAATGAAATGGGGAAACTACTCAATGTAGTAGAATTCGCAGTGTAGAAGTGGCTCAGTTTTCTGCTCTTAACACTAGACAACACTAAGCTTCTAGCTGTTGTAACTTCTTAAAGTACTGAAGGTCACAGGATAGTAAGCCCAACTCTACCCTTGCCATGTTAGTGGTCTTCCTCTGCTCCCCAGCAGCAAGCAGAGCCCTTCAACCTTGCTACACCTCCTGGATATTAGTAGGGCTGTGAGATCCCGAAGCGTCTCTGCTCCTCTCTGGTTCTTGATGTAGCAGGAGTTGAAGTGTGCACAGGGTGTTACTACAACTACTGTGTTCACAGTTGCCCCATGTGGTGTTGTTGATCCTGCTCTTTCTGGAGAGGGGCAGTAATTCCCTGTGAAACAAAGGGAAATAATTTCACTGCAGTCAAATTTTTCCTGCCCAATCTGAAGTACTTTAGCTGGCCAGGGCTCTTGTCTATTTTCCTTCCCCAGCAAAGGTCAGCATAGACTTTTCCAAGCTTTTACTGGAAGTGTCTTAGCAGCACATCCCACACCTCCTTGTAGTCTGTATGAGATGGCTGCTGGAGGTCAGAACTAGGAGCCTATTGCAAGAGTCATCATGACACCTGAGCGTGGAAACCACAGGGGCTTTTGAAAAAGATAATTCAGCCTACAAAGTATGTTACTTTTTTTCCTTCCCTCAAGGAGTGCAATGTATTTTCCAGACTTGGAAGGTCCATTTCAGGAGCCAGCATAGCCAGTTCCCAGAAATATCCCCTCTTCAGAGCTGCCTTTGACACCAATATACTGCCCATCTTCACTATAAAGACTGGAAGCTTTCCAGGACAGAAATCATCCCTTGCTGTGTGGGCACTCAGCATTCCAGGGAACAGAGCTATGGCCCCATCTGGGACCTCCAGCCATAACCAGGAAACAAATCGAGGAAATAGCATGTGTTTGGCAGATGTCCGATTCAGGCCAGACATGAGGTTATTAGACAGTTTTAAGAATCTTTTCTCATATGCTTCGTCTTTGTATCAATGCTCTGGGGCTTAGTTCAGTTGCCTGAACATAGGACTTGAGGTGAGGTATGTGCCACTGGGCCCTTATGGCATCTGCTGGGGTAGACAGCTACAACATATGGAGCAGCATCTGTGGTGGCCCTGTAAGTTATATGGGGGACCCATAATTACATGTTTCATATGCAGTTGCTGCTGTCCTTAGGCCATGTTTCCACTTTTGCAAGGAAGTCTGGAGTGCTTTGTGATCTGGTGACACTGCTCTAGCTGCTCTTGTCTGCAGTGGTGATTTCCCTTGGGAAGTCACAGACTGTTGTCTGCATCATGGCTGTGCTCAAAACTTGCTAGTTACCACCATTGTTTCTGAGGGGGAATAATAGTCCAGGACAGAAAACAGCTAGCTAGCTAGGCATCAAGGGGATGAATAACTGACCCTGAACACAACTATTACAGATACTAGCACCTTGTCAGGCAGAGCTTGTCCTGGCTTGTGGGAGTTCAGTGCACAGGGAAATTGGCAATTGCAAGGCTGGAGCTCCAGGTCTAGGGGATCAGGTATGCGCAGGGAATGCTGCTTTTGTCTTTGCTGACACTTGCTTGACAAAGGCCCTTAACAGGCTAATGGCCTTTGCTATGGAGAGCACAGAGCCACCCTCCTTCTCCCTACTTGCTCAGCCCAAGGCTGGACCAGGGCAGACCCCTGCCTTGCTCTACACCCGTTATCCCCAAGTGCAGGAGCCTCTAGTAGCCTTTCTGACTGTCTCCTGCACTGCGTGAGTGTGCTCTGGAAGTTGAGGCACTGATGTGTTTTAAAAACAGCTGCCTTTGACAGCTGCTGTGGATTCCACCATCCCACAGAGGACAGGATCCAACAGGGCTGTGGGATCAGGAGCCATGGTGAGTGGGCAGTAAAATCTCAGGTTGTGCCATTTCCCGCTTTTCATTGTAGACTCAGGAATGTGAGTTTTCTTTCTTTGGGAAAGAAAAAGCATCAGCTGCAGATGTTGAGAAACAGATGTGAGCGTGCTCTTTGCTTCCTTGCTGTCCTTGCTCCCCTTCCTATGCCTGTTTTCCAACCTGAAACGTGCTCAAGTCTCTCCTCTTTCTCCTTGTTTGCCTGGTTTGACACGAGAAAACAGTGAGAAGCTCCACTGGCTGCCAGCAGGGTTGTGGGGCTGTTGGCCAGTGGTGGGAGGCAGGAGCAGAGTTGGAGGGGCTGGAGCCTGGTTTGTAAATGGGAGCTGGGACCATGAGCTGCTGCACACACCCCAGTGCTGTTCTTTGTTGGTACTCCAGTTTTAAGCAAATGCCAACACGAGAGGGGAATCCCAGTGTTTTTCCAGTGAGGGCACTTGGACCAGTTTTTGAGATGGAAAGTTTTCAGGATGTGGATGGTGTTTTCTTGACATCAGAGGTCTCCCAGATGGGTTAGTTTTTGGAGTATCTCCCATTTTTCTTATCGAGGTTAATTGTGTTTTGGATGCTTTTGGCCACGTGAAAACAAAAGACATGGCAATTCCTGACCACAATACACAGAAAGAGAGGGAATCAACTTTCTGTTGCTACCACACCGTGCCATCAGCATAGGAGGCACGTACGCTGGATTTATGTGTATCCACTGCCTCAGAGTGGTGCCACACTTGGATCCTGCTCTACGTCAAAAGGAAATCACAGCTTATAATATTCAACCAGTTACTATAACCCCCACCCACCCCAGGTTTAATATTAGAACTATTTTTCACGTTGAAACCGAAATAGTACAAAATATGGGCTTGCTGTAATTGTTGTTAGATTATGTGTCACCCTGATAAGATGTAACAAATATTTTCCTATACAGCAGGGCCTGTTTCTCTGCAAGTAATGGATGGAGAAACTTCTCATAGTGTGCAGGCAATCGGTCGTAAAAACTTCGCTTAGAAGATTAATGCGTGAAGTGCAACCTTTGTGGAAAATAGGAAGAAAAGAATTAAAATAGTAGTTTGTTCTTTCAAGTTTAATATTAATAACCAAACTTATTTGTTGGGAATGTTCCTTGCTGCATGTGCCTTCCCACTTCAAGGGGCAGCTTTGTGTCAAATAAGTATTTCTATTTTTGAAAAGAATCTTTCATCAGTAGCTGTTGTGCAGGGTGCAGTGATTCTTTCAACAGAACTATTTTTATCAGTAATATGAAAGACTATTTTCATGGGCAAAGCTTTGACACCAATAAGTCTGCTGGATGTCACTTAATAGGCTAGATAAACATTCGCTCACCATTTAGTGTAGAAGGATTTTCCCTTTATATCACAGCTTTATGTCTTTTGTAGACACTAAATGGCCATTAGAGAGATGGTACCCTCAGGAGAGAGTCTCCAGACCTGGTGCCTGGCCAGAGATGAGGCAGGGGCTTATTAGCTGCTGTACAAACATTAATGTGCAGAATGCAAAGTGAGGCACTTCTTGCCACGAGCCGATTTACACCAAGTCCTTCAGTAGCAGAACTTAGGATTTAGAAGGATCATGTCAGTGGGTAACAACATCCCCTCCTGAGCGCACTCTCCACCTAATTCCGCTACTACCTACTAGAAGTGTTCTTGCTCCTTTCTGGGGATTGTTTGCTCTGCCACAGAGCAGTGGCTGTGGCTAACATGGCAGATGTTAGGGTGGTCTTAAGTGAGGCAAGTAATGATTTTTAAATTCTTTTTAATTGCTCAAGTCTTGGGAAAAATGCTGATTTAGATTGATTGCTGCTGGTTTCCCCTCATGTATTTTAAGATCTTGTTTTCATCCTAAAGTACACTCCTGTACCTGCAGTCAGTCACAAGTGACAGGTACCATCATCAGTCATGAAGTCAGCTATGAAGCTAGGGTCAGATGGAACTGCTTATTTCCAGTGTGTGGCACACAGTTCACTTCTTTCTCAGTCTTTACTTGATATCCGAGGTCTCATAGGCTATCCAGCTTGAGTTTTACAGAGGATCATTTGCTTTACTACTTGTGAGAACAGATGTTTTTTCCCAGTTTTACAGAGCTTGCATTTTTAGAAAGAACATTTTTGTAAGCAAAGAAATAATTGTTTTGCCAAAGGAGAAACAAGACTTTCTGCCCTCCTCTGTGCCCTCTCCTGCCAG
Source organism: Bucco capensis (assembly GCA_013396975.1). Classification (NCBI taxonomy): domain Eukaryota; kingdom Metazoa; phylum Chordata; class Aves; order Piciformes; family Bucconidae; genus Bucco; species Bucco capensis. The sequence continues at coordinate 1,044,380 of VWZO01009224.1, read as the reverse complement.
TGGTAGGCAGTGGGAACAGTGGTCTTAAGCTTTCAGTACTCCAGGAGGCACCAGCCTTCATTGCCTTAGTAGGTCTTCTGCTGCTGTGTGAGAAAAGCCAAATTCATCAGTAAAAAGCCAATGCCATCAAACTTTGCTTGGGACTTTGAACAGCTCTGGCCTTTGAGTTATTCAAACCTCTTTCTAAATTGATCTATTAGATATTTCAGAAAACTCAAAGAAAAATGGTATTTATATTCTCCAATAACTACATTCATCGTTGCCAAGGATGACTTTCAAAGTGCAACAGAAAAAGTTCAATTCTGACCACACAGCAGCTTAATTCACTAAGACTCTTTCCATCCTGCCATAGCACTAAAACAGAACATGCCATCCTGCCTGAGTAAAAAGAGATTTCAGAAGCACTGTGAAATGAGTCTGATGGTGTCATTGGAATCTTTATTCATTGAGCCAGTAAGAAAGAGGACTTTTAGGTTTGAAAGCAGGATTGCTCCTTGGCCAAAAATATTCACAGATAAATCAAAAAGTATTCATTAAATATCTCTGTCACTACTGTTTAGTTGCAGATGTAGAGAAAGGAGTAGATAGATTATTTAATGTACAAAAGCTAATTAGGGTTGGCTGACAGAGTACTGAATTTTACTTTGAAGAATGGGGACAGGATTTTACATGACTAAGATGGTAGAATGTGATCAAAACATTATTAAATCCAAACCATTCAGCTTCCTTCCAGCTCTGTTTTTTTTCCCCCCATCAGTCTCTGCTGTCCAGTCCCAGTTCAGGTTTTTTGGAGCTGAAAAATCATTAGCAGTTTCCACAAACAGCACTTCAGTGCAAGGAAGAGACAAGCCTCTAGAGCATACGGGGTGAGGACAGAGGTTTTTAGCAGCTGGATTCCTTCTTTAAAAAGATGATGACTAAGCTTACATATTACTTTTAGAAGCCAGAATTCTATGACTTAACAAGGAAGCTTTGTTACGTTTGACACATAGCAATTAAGCCATGTAAATGTATTTTATATAAACATGCATACTATGGCTCTGTGATCATTTTAGCTTTTCTAACTGCCAGGAATTCTTAAAAGAAAACATTTTACAAAGTGAGTAACAAGAGGTGCTTCTTACCTTCCAACACCCTCCCCCTCCCCGATTCCAGGTGATTAAGAAAGTGGGGATAGTGAAAAAATGGTTAACCATTGTGGAAAGCAACTTTTACAATCTCCTTTAAGAAAACCCAAAGAAAGGTTAAGTTACTCTGGAAGAAGGGCTTTAAATAGGGTTAACATAATTACTATTTTGTATTTCTGCATTCTCCGAAGAAGTCTTCAGAAAATAAGACTCACAAAAAAGTAAACCCTTCAAAAAGGTCCCATTACTATTTATTTCCTTTGCTATTTTTGTGTTGCAGATCCATTTTACTCATATTTGGCTTTGTTAATTCCAACTTATTTTGACAGTTTCTTTAGGCAAACACACGCAAGCTCTCGATACTCTTGAAATATTTTATTACAAAGCACTTCAGACAAACTCTGATTCAAAAAAAAGTTCTCATCTGTAAAAGGAAGCTATTTTAAAACAACATTCATGAAGAAAATAGACTGTTCTTAAGCATTAACTTCAGTTAGAGCTCTTCTGTAATGAAATCTAAAGACAAAACTGATGGGTCAAGAGCTATTAATTTCCTCTATAATCATAAAAGGAAAACTAAGATGTTACACAGACACCATGGAGTATCTTGTTGTTGATAATGAAATAGGAACACTTGATAGTTAATTTGGGCCTGACAAAGCAGTCCAACATTTAAATATTTTTCAGTCCAAAACCATTAACATTTCTCATTCAGTAATTAAGCCAGCCCTGGGTAAGGGTTAAAACCACTTCAAAGCATCTAACATGATAAGCTCTTCATTTCATGTACTTCTCCTGTTGATCAGCCAAGATTTTTGCTGAGGATTTGGCATCATAGAAGAGTTCATTTATTTCTTCAATATGCTCTTTTTCAATGCTGTCTTTCCCATTAATCTTGGCAAGCAGGTTAGCTGGGGTCAGTAACTGCACAGCATACCTGTGATCAAACACGGATGGATGAATAATTACAATTCGGGTATTCCCAGTGAACAGAATACACGGGGTGGGAGATTTGTTAGGAAACACACAGCTCTATCAGCAGTATAAAAAGTCTGCAAGACCTTCCAACATGTAGATTGCTTAAAGGAGGAAAGAGGAGGATTACCACTTTTTTTTTTTAACATCAGCACTGCTCTTAACAGACCATATTTTTCTATGGGAGAGGTTTGTCTCACTTCCAAGAGTTATTTCAAGTTATTCCAAGTGGTTTTAGATGCAGTCGTACTTTAAAAAAAAAAAAGCCAACTGAGCTCAGCTTACCTTAAGGTTGTCTTGGTACCAATTTCCCCTAAATGGTTCAGAGCTTCTTCACTAATATTAATTCCTTCTGTCTGAGCACGAAGCTTTATGATCTGTTGGGATGAATGCATAAGTGAGCTACAGGCCCAAACAATTAGCATGCTAAACTATGCAGCTTAGTATCTGTAAACTGTGCCAGCTTAAAAGTGAGACATGACATAAAATGAGATGGTGTGGAGAGTTATCCCAGAGGAACTTACCACTAAACTGAAGTTTGTACAAGTCTAAGTATTTGAATAAGCAAATAAAATGTTGAAAAACTGATTATCAGAAAAGGCAGGTAAAGAAATACATCTGGACTACTAACCCTTCATGATAATTCTGCATGGTTAGCAAAGAGTACCTGGTAATAAAGAGCAGAATATGAGAACTTATACACATTCTGGAGTTATACAGTTCTTACAGAGTTCTGGAGCCCCCATTCCAAGACAGATTTGGATATGCTGGAATGTGTCCAGAGAAGAGCCGTGAGGATGATCAGAGGGCTGGAGCACCTCTCCTCTGAGGACAGGCTGAGAGAGTTGGGATTATTCAGTCTGGAGAAGAGAAGGCCCTGAGGAGACCTTATTGTGGCCTTCCAGTATCTGAAGGGGGCCTACAAGAGGGCTAGGGAAGGACTTTTTAGGATGTCAGGCAGCAATAGGACTAGGGGTAATGGACACAAGCTTAAGCAAGGTAGATTTAGGTTGGATGTTAGGAAGAAGTTCTTCACCATGAGAGTGGTGAGACACTGGAACAGGTTTCCCAGAGAGGTAGTGGAAGCCCCATCGCTGGAAGTTTTTACGGCCAGGCTAGATGGGGCTCTGAGCAACCTGATGTGGTGGGAGATGTCCCTGACCATGGAAGGGGAGTTGGAACTAGATGATCTTTAAGGTCCCTTCCAACCCTGACAATTCTATGAAAATGTAAAAAGCATGCAGGAAGTAGGTGACAGCTGGAGTCTCGTGGACAGCTATATCACTTAATTACTGGATTTGCAGTGTACATTACCACTACCCAGCAGAACCCTCCAAAAAGCTCTATGGAAAGCTAGGCCTTCTCCTTAGCAACTCACAACACACTTTTTATTCAATTGACAAGAAGATAGTAAAATAAATCAAAAGTTACATTCTATGATTCACCTATTCCTGCAAGAAAGGGGGGGGGGAGGGAAATCACTAAGAAGAATCTAATCTTTCAGGAACAGTCTCAGGCTTGTACCAGTTTGAAGATCTTTACAAAGTTGGAGAGCAAGATATCACCAATAAGCCTGAGCATATAAAGCTGTAACAAAAGTGGCACAAGTCTCTCGGTAGTCCGTGTTACCAGCTGAGTGATAAGGGGCAGACTGGATAATGATGTTGTGTTGTAGTGCCGAGATAACTCTGGAACTGCAAGCCTCATATAATACAGGTATTTTTCACTTTGGCAGCTTTGTAAACAAGATATCAAGAAGCACTCGTTTAAATTAAAGCCATAAAAATGCGCTAGAGGAGTCAGGGTAGGGAATGGAGTAACAGGAGAGGAGCTTGAGATGGCAGGAAGTTGTGCTAAGATATTAATACTCAATACTGGCAACGCTGCCGCAAATTGCAACTTCAGACTGAAGCTTTTTTTGTATCTTTTTGACTACCCAAACATCACCTTTCCTTCATTCAAATACTGCTACTTTATTCTTCCTCTGCTAGAAAAAAAAGTATCTTGAATGCAACATCTTTAACAACCTTTTTTTAAAATAACTTTAGCAACATGGTAGAACCTTACTGAAGGACTGAGGCTCAAGCCATTAACCCAGCAAATACATATATATAAGCAAGCTGCTATGAAATAGAAGTGCTTATCAGGTAAAATACATTAGAAACAAAAAGTCCCAGTTTTAACCTCTAATATCTAACAGCAGGTATATATATAAAAAAGTTTGACTAGAGCAATACCTAACTAGAATATGCATAAAGGTGAATTTTCTTATTCCAGTTACACTAATGTAACTGTGGATCCTGCTCTCAGAGCCGAGCTATACAATGGGATTTCTAATTTATCAACACAGAGAGAAGTATTTTTGAACTGGTTATGGACAAACTTTCAGTAGATACATGGACAATTCGTGTGCTAATTAACAAATCAGTTGTGAAAAATCAAGACAAAAAGTCTCACACAGAAACATCAGCAGTGGAAACTCCCTAGTATGAAAGAAAAATGCAGGCAAAATTAGAGATTTACAGATGTCTTATTTTAAAAGCCCTCCCCAATTGTATTTACTTGGAAACAATAGTTAAGAGTAATAGCTCCTCCTCTTCTTCCAAGAGTAGAAGTCATTCAAAAGCCTTAATTTGAGGGAAAATGAGATTATCTTGCTATGGGAGCATGATTTATGGGACATAGTGTCTGTGTTATTTTTAGCTTCAGGAAATGCTACTGTAAACACTTCCTTTACCTCACCCCTGGGGAGCGTGGAAATCACAGCTCTTCTGAAAACCAACCATTCAGAAACATGCTCTTTATCTGCATTACAACACAGCACAATAGGAAGGTATTATATATAGCAATCTTAAGAAAAAGTAACTCCAAGTACATACTCCTACTGCTCTAACTACACACAATTCACATACAGAATAGGAAAGTCCAGACAATAGTCTTTAACATATCCAGACTGAGTAAAAGCCCTGCTTTAAAATTTGTTATTATTAGATCGCTGGGCTGCTCCTACTGCAATCTATGCCACAGTGCTTTAAATTGTCCTTTTAGGTACAAAAAAAATCCTCCTGAGAAAGGTTCACGACAGCCATATGTGAAAAGTTCCTCAAACCAAGGGAAATGAAGCTTTGCCTCTACGTTTATATTCGAAAAATGCCTTGGCTTCACCTTGGCACTTATCCAGCAGGAGGAGACTATTATCTGGTGACAAGGCTCTCCTCCACTGACACTATCTCTTAAATAATACAAAGAATTGACACGATAAACCGTAATGTCCTCTGCATTGTGTCACCTCACAGCATTGAGACGCTAATGAGGGGGATCTTTGACATGATGCATCATAACTGCACCCAAGCATTATAATCCATACCCAATACATTGTGACGGCCCCACAGGAGAAGTTTCAGGCATTCAGAAGCATATCTCTCTAACACTTTCTGTGCTCGCATTTCCAAACTTGACTAGAAGCATGAAAATCCCCCGTTCCACAAGACAGTCCTAGTAGGTTAAAGCTCTAGTACAGGGCATAGAGGTAAAAAGGGAGTGTATGAAGTTGCCTTCCTCAGTCCCTTTTGTCTCTTACATGGAGGAAGTGCCTGAGGTTTGGGGCCAAAGGTCCCAAAATCTCACAATTCATCTCATACCAGCTGAAAGAGCACTACCTGCTGGAACCTGCAAACCCTACGGAAAGCACAACTGTGCAAGAGAAAAAGGTCAGCTAACAATTCATGCCATCTCACACAAGTGAGATGTCACTTTCAGCTCTAGAGATGTTTATCAATACAACTCATCAGTAGGTGGCAATCACGCAGAGAAACTGCATGCACAATTTTAACCAGCTTACTTATGGTTACTAAAGGAGCACACATGTAGGAAGTAGTAAGCTTTCCAGCACAAACCCTGGTGACCACAGACTGTCAAACAGCTCTACAGTAACAGAATATAAAGAGACATAGCAGTCATACTGATAGACTAGAACTTCAGAGACTTTTTAGAATTTCTCTTCCAACGCTGTGCGTACCTGCTTCATTTCTTGGGGTGTATACAGCATGGTTCGGATAATCATCACTCTATCCAGCAGGTCCAGTGGGATTCCATGAGGAGACACTACATCCTCTGTGCCTCTAAAGGAGAAACCAGAGCAATCAGATACTGTTCTAGGTTCAGCAGGTTGATTTTCCCAAAATCAGTTTTAAGAGATGGCACATCTACTAGTTTACAATTCTTGTGTCTTCCTACAGAGACAGGAAACATTCTAGTCTGAAATTCATACTGAACAGCTCAAGAGAAACAAATACTGTTTCAGGAGCTCTTAAACATGCAACTCAAAAATACTTAGAGGTGATGCTTTCCTTCATGTTTCTCTGTATTGTATCTTACAATACAGTCTTATCTAATGTTCCAAAGTGTCTTCTGGTAAGGAATAAATCATTCTTACTAAGCTGTTTAGCAGTATCAGTAGAAATTATATACACTATCATCTCTACCCTCTCTTGCTGAGCGAGGCATTACTCTGTCAATCCTTCCCCAGCCCTTCCAGTGTATACTGCAGTGGTTTACATTCCATGCTTGCAAATCCAGCAAACTGAGAAGTGGAGGTCTGTGCCTAAAGGACAGAGCAGGATCTACACTCCCAGCCATTTTATTTGTCTCATGTACAGCACTCAACAGCAAAGGCTGCAGACATCTACTCTTGGTTTTTCAAGACCATCACAATTTGCTGTGAAAGATAGAGATCCAAATCTATAGAGATTGCACATAAAAACTGTAAAGTCCTGGTAGAGAACTACATTTCTAAGTTCAGTGCTAGTATTCAGGCATTGCAGCTTTAGCCATAGTCCTCCTTGAGAAATGAATGCCCTACAATCATCTGTTGTAGTCTTGAGTAGATGGTACTCTCTCTGAAGTGATTCTTTCTCTTACAGGGTTACATAATCAACTATACTACACAACTACTTTTTCCCTTGACCTTTTAAGACCATCAGCAGGCACAACAGAGCATCACTAATTACTAGAGATAGTAATACACAGTTAAGAACTTGCTTTGAAGAACTCAATTTAGCAATATTAGATACTACTCCTCTATGGAAATGAACTGTCTTAAAAAAACAACAGTTTTTTCGTAACATGATCTGCAGTGAATCCATGCTGGCAGATCTTCATTTGCTCTACTTTTACAAGACAGCCTTTTTATGCCTTTGCAAAGAGAGTGCTGCAGTGTCCACCTTAAGGTGATAAGCCCTTCAAACATAATTTCTAAGCTGTGCAAGCAGAGAAAGATTAATACCAGATGTGTCACTAAGAAGGAAAGGAATTGCTGGTTACACAGCTGAATTAAATCAATTTAAAGAGCAGCAATCATTGCTAATGACAGCTTGTTTAGACATAATTAGACCTAGACCACAAATTAGCAATAGAACTTAAGGAAGTATCTGAAAGAGGAGTGCACTTCTACTAAACATGCAAAGAATGCATTGTGTGGGTGCAAAATATTGAACCGGAGGCACGAAGACCAGTGGAGATGAAAAACAAGTTAGTTGGCAAGACTGAAGAATCATAAAAAGCCAGACCAACACAGTAGGAAATAATGAGTGGAAGGGAGAGACTGAACTGTGACATGTTTCAAGAACAGTGAGCTTAAGTCTGATGCAATGGGGATAGCAAACAGCAAAATGATCCAGAAAAAGCAGGTAACTATGATATCAGAGGTTTGTAGTTCTGGTGCTTTTGATGTCCCTAATATGCAAGCAACAGAGGTGTTGAGGTATCCAATGAGAAAGGCAAGCATTACAGGTCACCCAGGAAGACAATTCAGCAGTTGTGAGAGAAAGAGGGATGAGTTAATGGAAATAAAAGGAGGAATTCCATTCTACTTTAACTCAGTCAGCCTGGCATTAAATGCCTGTCCCATCATGAAGCTCACAGGCAGTTCTTGAACACTGATGCAGTTTATAACCCAGGGATTATCACAGATGTCAGTATCAGGGACAAGAGCCTTCAAAGATTATAACTGCTGATACAACTAATTCCAAGGTTTATGGACCATTGCAGACTGGAAAATTCACCTTCAGTCCTCATACCTGATAACACAGTTTCCTCGATTGGAAGCAAAGATGACAATGGGGGAAATAGAAGATTCCAGCGCTCGGTGCAGGTATGTGAAACATTCAATATCCAGCATGTGAACTTCATCTACAAAGAGTACACCTGGGACTAGCTCTGCAATGCCTTGATCGATGTATTTATTTACCACCTTGTTTATCTCTCCTCGAAGTTTGTCTGAGAACAAGAAAAGGCTGTTAGTTGTTCTGCTAGTGAACTATAGGTCTGTATCAAAGACTTCAAGTAAAATTCGCCTTGATTTTTTTCATGGTTTGGTATCTTACCAGCACAGGGAGAAATATCTGTGATTCTAAAATTGTGTGGCATTAACTACTGTATTGGGGAGATATCTGTGCAACAAAATACTGCTACACTGCACTTCTAGCACTTAACTGGGGTAGGCTGTCCCCTCACATGCCTTGTGAAAAACTATGGGGTTTGTGGTTTTGGAGCATCTGGGAGAGGAGGGGAGTAGGTAATCAGTCAGACTTCAGTTTAAAACATGAAACTTGATAAAGTTTCCAAGCATGGCTGAAAAGAGAATAAAATATTGCTACTGTATTTCAGCAAAGAAATTGTAACAACCAAAAAAACCCAACCTTCTGTGAACATACGATCTCAAAGCTATGTGAGATGTTACATCCATAAATCTGACATTAGAATAAGCAAACTGACCTCTGGAAGAGATGAAATGCTTCAAAAGACTGCCATTCAAGTTAGGTATTGAAACAGACTTTGATCTAAATTTAGATAGTCACTTACTGAAACATCATTTCTTTCAGAGCAAAAAGGAGAATAGATCTTTCTTGAGATCATTTTTTTTCTCTCTAGTGATCTGTAGGTAGGAAGACCAGCAATGCACTTAAAGCATCACTTCAATAGACAGCTGCTGTAGAGGTGTCTAAATCAAACCAAGGTTAGAGTCTTTAGAAGTCATTTTTCTACTCCACAGAAATTCAATATGTTTACCTCATGTAAGCATGCATCTTAACAATGTTTTTTAGATTATTTTTTGTTGTTGTTCAGTTTGGCTCTTTGTCAAAGTGTGAACTTCACACACTCTGGCAGGAGTGTTTTGAGGAGGAAGATGGTACTAGCATTCCAACCTCTCTCCCCCGAGGAAGATGGGTGCAGAGTACAGTATATTTTATAGCTCTCTGCATGAAACAGTAACAGGTTGTACTGTCTCCAGTCATTGCAATTCTAGCTTTGTGAAATCTGAATATTTATTAATAGATATTGCACAGGCATTCATTTAGATATGTTGCATGAATAAACCTATTTTTAATCCTCTTTGCACTGGCAAACATATAGGTTAAATTGGTCTAAAAATACTATGTAGGATTCATACCAGTAATTTCAGTTTTTTTAGGTTTCATCAATTGTCCCATCATAGAAAGGATGTCTTGCCCACCCTAGAAGAAGAAAGTTACAGATCAGCTGTGAAGTCTCATAGTGAATACATACTGAGAGAATTTTACACATCAGGAATTTGTTAAAGTTGTTTCTTGCAGTGAACTTGATATTTTGTATCAGCAGTAGTTGATAATCTGTCAAAGGTTAGGCCTTTTCACTGCAGCTATATGCTAAACAATCATTTGACTACCTCCTCATCCTTTCTTTAGTCTTGTTCATTTCAAGAACATTAAGAAAAAAAAATCAAAATGAGATAGCCTCTTTTATAAAAACTGTCACAGAGAAGCTCATAAGGACTAAAATTGCCACATTACACAGAGATTCAGATTGCCTGCATGGTAGGTGTTCAACCTATAAACACAGCAGCAATTATGCTGAGTTTTAAGAGTTTTGAACACCTTGATTTTTATTATGTAAATGATTTTTTTGGAAGAAGGATGTTTGTTTTGACATGGAGCAGGTTAAGGGCTTGTAGTATCTGAATGTAGAGATGTCAGCCTTTAAACAAAGGCTGTATTGTTGGTGGCTTTGTTTATGACAGATGGGATTGCCTCAATACTAGGTTTATGTTAAGATACAGCAAGGAGTAATTCTCCTGTTTTCTACTCTTTGCTGCAGTATGTTCAGAGCTCTACTGAAAGGCACAAGGAAATTTAACAAGAGGTTATGAAACATTTCTGAAGGAAGCAGGAATATCAACAGAATCCACAGCAGTCAAAAATACTTTGTGACCTTTTATCATAGTGCTTGCAGTTTCTAGTTCATGTCCTCAAAATCATAAACACAGAATAAATTAATCTGTATTCAGAACTTCCTATAAATAAAATGATGCAGATCTGGCTCCTGTTTCACATCTGGCGGCAACTTTCCTTCTGGAAAGAAAGTAATAATCATCTACTGATCAAGAGAAGCAGCCCACACTGCTCTTTTCCTGCATGGGAAGGGGAGAGCTAGGTCTAGATTATCCATTAACTGTGAAGGCAGCAGATCCCAAATACCTGTATGGAAGCTCCATCATGGCTGTAAGGCTGTTCTCTCTAGTGTTAGGAAATGTACTCTGATAACTATTCCATGACTAAGTGTATGAATTCCAAGCTGACAACTGTCTCTTTAGCCTGTGTGGCAGGGCACTGAAGTGGCCAACTGCAGTGTGACCTCCCTCTAAGAGAGAAGTAGACCAGCCTTCATGGTGCAAAACCTACTGCCTTTCCTATAGTGGAATCTTTTGAGGGTGATTTAGGACAGCTCAAATCTCTTACATGTCTCTGACTATTCTAGTAACTGTCACATCTATGTCAAATATTTTTTCTGTAGACTTTCTCTGTGGAGTCAGATACCTGAGGTCGAGCATTGGCCACATCCAAGTCATGCAGGGTGACATCCTGAATAATTTCCTTTTTCTTGTGCACATCACCTTTTGGCAAAGGAACATACTCTTCAGCTTCAAGGTCGAATTCTGTAGCATAGATATCACACCTGCCTTGCCTCTGAGGAAAATCAAGAAGAGAAACCCAGGTACAGAATTTGTTTCAGTGCCAAAATCTTGAGTGACATGAACTTGGTAAGTCCAGTCCTGACAAGCTTCAGCTGACAATTCAGACATCCCACTCCTCACTCAGCAACAGGCATACTCTGTCTACTGATCAAAGCTCAAAAACTCTGTTGGAAAAACACCTGATAATTTCAGTGGCAAGAATATTCTGTTTCTGTCTCCCCTTCTTTTAACCACATGCATTTGTAGCTAAAGGACAAATCCAGCAGATTAACTAGAGATTGGGAGAACTGTTCAAGACTCCTTTGTAGGTGGGTGATTTATTATACGATACAAAAATATTACGCTCATCCATTAAACAGCAAGTATTGGTGTACACTACTCTCTAAATCAGATCTGAAAAGAATGCTAACTAATGCAGTATTCCCTTCTACATGTATATATCTTGTGCAGAAAATACCAGAGAGATAAAAGAAAGATTAAATACGCTGCACACATCAGCCTGAAAATGACTAAAGTTGCTTGGTTTTTCCTCCTTTCCCTTAAAGATTTCTTGATCTTACACAAAAGAAGACTCATCCAGACAGCATCAGTGATAGCTTCCTTGCCAGATGACCTTAATTGTGAACCAGATGACCATGTTCTTTCAGTGCAAGAGAGAATCTTCTCTCCAGATAAGGAAAACACTGGACTTTTTTAAAAACTCCCATGTAACCATTTCACATCAGTTAAGGTTAATAAATCAGAGAGCTTTCTGACAAAGGCAGAGAAAGGTCTGAAAGAACACATACACTTGTATAAAAGTGCAGAACTTCTCTTTTACCTTGACAGCTCCACTGTTTGCTTCAATATAAATAACGTCACCAGTTTCCACTCGCTCCTTCTGCAAGCTTTCAAATATGCTTGGGTCCAGCTGGAAACAAGTGAACATCACAGTTGGTCAAAAACAATTCTGGTAACAGTTAATGTTAGCGTAATCAAGGAAAACATTTAGTCCAAAGCTCACTCCCACCAGGCAAAACTAAACTGCAACTTCCCCCAAAACAACCTCTAGGATTTTATAAAGCTGTAGCACTTGGAGAAGTGATAGAGAATAAATCTGAAAGAAGATAAACAGAATTCACTTTCTTTTATGAAAATAAATCTGCTATCTGAAGGAAGTGATGGTTAAGTGCCAGAAACATAATGATACTGGTTACTATCACAAAATATGTCTTTGTGTAATGTGACAATGTATTTATACCTAGGCAGCAGCACTTGTCTTGCTTTCTTGAAAAACTTATATAAAAAAAAATAACTGGCTATTGCATGGAATTATGCTACTTGATTTCTTGAGTCTTTATCCTCTGCGTAGCCATAGAATATGTTAGATGCTTTTGTTTCTCTCAGTATATGTTTATTCACTTTTGCTCTGCATTTTCTTGTTTTCAGAGTGAACAAATGCAAGATGATACTTAACAAGAGACAGCTTTCAGTTCCCTTGTACTCTGACAGGGAAATTGAACAACACAGCCAGAGACAAGAAAACAAAGGGAAAGTGGCTCTGAGCTGGCAACATACCAACTCAATTTCCAGTTCTCTATCAAATATTCACTAGAGCGTAATCTCTGCATGTAGAAAAAATGAATATGACAGAAAGAACAACTTCTACTGAAGCAGGTGAGATTTCCCAAACCCCCAAAATTTGGTTGATAATGAAGAAAAAAAACCAAAAAACAAAACAACCAAACAAGACCTTTCTCATATGTTTGTTTTCATGAACATGAATTTATAGCCAGAGTGAGAGTGAGCTGAGTCACAGACTGAGACAGATCATAGTTCAGATTTCCAACTCAGCACATTTTTCTGTGGTACTAGTAACGCTGTAAACCTACATCAGGATCTCTTCCTGTGTAAAGGTATCATCAACTTTTTGAAGACAAAAAGTGTGTGCTGCCAAACAGAAAAGTAACGAGGCTGCTCACTGAGCAGTGGGTTTATCCCCAATTTCAATTAGTAGAAGACAAGACTAACATCTAGATATTTTACACAAAGCAGATAAACATACACGCTCAGGAGTAGGATAAAGTTGTCTAGCAAAAGAAAAGAGCCTCCTGGCATCCCCACTCTACAGAGATGGAGATCAAGAGCTTGAAATGAAAATAAGAAGTGCTAAAAAGAGAAGATAGACCTGAAATACTCAAGGAAATTTTTGAGACTCTACCATACATACCTTCAACTGTTTGGTTCCCTTTGCAGTTTTGAGTCCTATAATGACGTGGCTGATGGTTTTGCCATACCCCCCCATAGGATTTTCAGTCTCACATGGAGTTAGTTCTGTAACTTCTCCTTCATAAACCTCCTTGGTCTCTTTAATCCTCAATCCTGCAAGGAATTGTTCAGCATAGTTTCAGTGCATGTATCAAAGGCCATATACACTCAGAGTCTGTTGCATTACTGCCAACAGAACATGATTTCTTATTAGGCTGCATTACACTTAGTGGTAATTTTTTTTACTTTGAAAAGTAGAAAGATCAATTATTGTTCTCCATTTCAATATTGAGAATATACATCCTGTGTCATTAGAGCAAAAGTTTAGCCCAAGTGCTGACCTGCAAAGCAGTTTATTAAACTTTACAAAACTATTTTCCTTCTGTCTGCTATTATTAGCTCTTGAAGCAAATCTCAGTATCCTCTCTCTTTCCCTCCCCCAAAGAGGGGATTTGCTTGCTAGGTTAAAGTCAGAGAAATCTTCTGAAACTTGAGATCAGTGACACTAATAACTGCAAGTTCTAGAGAATTTCTGTACTATCAGAAAAGCCCTGCAAACCTTCATAATAAATGTTAAATTTTAGCAACTGAGTTAAAAATAACATAATTGATTAACAAGTATTGTGCTAGAATCTCATAAAATTAAGAAAAGCTTAATGTATCATTTATTTTTTTTCAAGTTAATAACAAAAGGTAAACTAGAGAAAAAGCAGAATCTGCTGTAATACAAATTTAAAATTACTTTTAAAAATAGCTGACAATAACATCCTTTGCTGGTTTTCAGTTGAGCAATCATCACACTATCTGGGTCTCTTCTATTCTAGTTACAACTATTGTAGTTAACTAGGTTATTTTAAATTGATGAATAATACAGAGCTGAAGAGTTTTAAGGTTAGACTGTTCCAAAGAAAAACCACTATCATCACCACCACTACTACAATTATGCAGACTTTCTAACTACATAAAAGTTCAAAGAACCAACATCTGAAGAGATTCTATAAAGTATTTTATGAGACACACATGCCATACCAAGAATAATGAATGGGCTGTAACAAGATACAAGGAAGTCATCCTGCCCAGTCTGAGGCTATTAGGACTTTATAAAACTTTCCTTGTTCCATAACTTTTCATTTTGCTTTGAAATAGATCAGACACTTCACCAGTAATCTAAGAGTTGCTGATAGGGGACTATAAAGAACTGACAAATATGAGTCTGTCTCCCTCTACTGGACCCAAATTAAGACTAGGATTTGAAACATGAGAAACAGGCTAATTGTGAATAATATGATCATTTCTTGGTTACTTTCTCTTATGTAGTACTACAAAAAAAGTTCTCTATAAAGTTAATTTCAGTAATTTTTTTTTTAATATTTTTCAGGTATGCCAAAACATCAGACAAAATAATTAATGAATCTTGAAGTTATAAAACAGAGACAGTGCTGCATCACTAGGCAGTGCTGCATCACGTAAACTACATATGCAAGACATGTAAAGCAATATGGGAACTGCTGGTGCTGAGAAGTGGATCTTCACAGGTTTGTTTTTCCTTTTTGTTCTGTTTTTAAGCTTTCAGCATGAGCTCTATTCTGCTCTGAAAAAAATGGAAGCATATTTGTGTTTGGGATATATTCTGTATGCTGCTAAAGAACATCTTCCTTTTCCATTTCATCTGAAAAGAATCCAATTCATGTGCTTAGTCTGCTCCACAGTGCAAACCAAAGCCGAGTCAGCAAGGACAACCCAGAGATTTGCTTTAAATGCATGACTCTAATGTGCTCATATAGATGTGTCTATATAGAAAATATTTACAGATGAACATTGTCTGAACAGAAGTAATCAGTACTTTGAACTTTGCTGATGGTTATCCTTTGTTTTGAAATGAACCTGTATGCATCAACTATGAACTTCATTCTCAAAAGAGCTCTTTAACTTAAACAGAAGCACTTCATACTTACAAATCAGAGGTACAAGACTGATTTTAGGCTATTTGTGTTCTGGTACAATAGCACTAGATGAAGTTAAATAGTGTTGTTTGATTTACTGGCAGTTACAATTTGGAGACACAGGGAACAGATAGATATACTATTTAAGCGGCTGTTCCAGTAGTTATTTTTCACTGCAACTGAGCTCCAACATTAGCTACTGTCATCATCCTTGCCAGCTGCTAATAAACTATATGCAGGATTAATCTCTCTCAGCTGAAGTTTTTTTTAACCCACACAACAGTTCCATCTTCTAATTTCCCACTCTTAGTCTTCTTATGTTTCTTAGGGATTACAAACTCTCTACTATACCCCAAGCAGTACTTGACCATAAGACTATGTCAAGTCTGTTATTAAAAGACTCCCAACAATAAAAATTCTGTAAATCTGGAGTCATTCCAGTTTCCTTATAGAGTATTGTGTCCAAACCAGTCAAACTCTATAAAGAAGTTAAAAAATTTATGTTAAAAATCCCTGACCATTTTGATAAATTGAGGTGGCTAAACCCTCTGAAAGTAAAATGCATACTATAAGCAATAGATGATGTGTACAGAACCTGCCAATAAGAAATTATACAACACATTTCACCTCACTGCCCTCCCAAAGAAACAAACCAACCAACTGAAAATCTAAATGAATACTTTAGGTACAGGGTAATGTGTGAGCTGAAGCTTCTCTTGCACCCAGTCACAACTAGGTAGTTGATAACATGATTAACATGAGGAAGAACTTCTTTCCAGTAAGGGTGCCAGAGCACTGGAACAGGCTGCCCAGGAGGGCTGTGGAGTCTCCTTCTCTGGAGACAAGAGCTGCCTGGATGCATTCCTGTGTGACCTAGTCTAGGTGATCCTGCTCTTGCAGGGGAGTTGGACTAGATGATCTTTCTAGGTCCCTTCCAACCCCTGACATACTGTGACACTGTGAACTTACACTGCACTGTGCATACAAAACTTTTTTTTTTTTTTTTTAAATGCACCCTTGTATATTATTTATTTACCAGTCTGGGAAGCTAAAATGTAACTGAATTTTAAACATGATTGGAAAATGTTCCATTATGAGAAATGTTAGTTACTAGTCCTTTAAAATATTTCAGAGATTTTTTTTTTATACTGATAAAAATATTCAATAAAGGTTATGTCATGAAAATGTGACATGAAAATCAACAGAAAGGAATAAAGAAGTTCCATCTTTCATTAACATCAATATTTGTTTAGAAGTGTCTCTCTGTCGACATTCAGGGAATGCAGGGAACTAACAATGTAGCTGGCTGTTAAACCTCAGAGAGTTAAAATACTGCTATCTCCAGAAATGACAACATGGATGGCATAAGTTTCATCTGTTGGTTCAGGTTTCCAAATCTCTGACAGGGAACTTCATCACATCAAGGAAATATTGCAGACTACTCAACCTCTGGCTTCCCTCCCCCAGCCTCTGCCAGATCCATGGTAACTAGAAGACCAGAGACTACTGAGAGGTGCTTTCTTATAAAAGTCAATGGAATACTTTTGTTTCATTGCAGAACTGAGACGCTTCTTCACCTTGCTGCCACCAGATACTTAGATGAAGTCCAAGGGGAAACACAGTACAGAAATCAAGAAAATTAACTGTTAATATGTTCAGCACTAAAATCAGTTAGGCTATCATTAGCCAATCCCCATACAAACAAGGGCCACTTCTAACTGCATTTATCAGCTGTCAGCAGCAATCATGTAGAAGATTTTCGATACTTATTGAGGTTGTGTTGCAAATTCAACCAATTTACATCAAGCTTGTAAAAGCAGTCTAGAACTGAGGCATACATTAAGTTAAAGTATTTATTGTGTTGGCATGGAAATACCTTTGTGCTCGCTGGAATACCATCAGGCTAACAATGCCACCTGGGAGTCCCTGATTAAGACTGGTTGTTTAGTAGGGTGAAATCACTAACATAAAAAAAAAAAAAGAGTCTTTTTCTGTCTACAAACATTTTTGCTAGTGTTAAGAAACTAAAAATATTTTTTCTTTCAGCTGTATTCAGAGTCCCAGGCAAAACCAAGAGATTAACTTGGAAGATGAGAGGAGAATCTGGGGAATCAGAATAAACCATAATACAACAACTAAATTATGGCTTATGAACAGAAAATCTGAATCCATTAAGCATGGAAGAGATTCACTCAATTAAGATCAGCACTGAAAAAAAAACCAACATAAAATAATCTGGAAACCATCACAACTACTGTTTTTTTTACTTTTTAGGTGACTGGCAAAAGCAAAATAAGTATCATGCAAATACTTAATTCTTCTGTTTTTCTGGAACTTACCAATTGCACGTCGGAAGTTTTCCATTAGAACTTCTGTTTTCTTGATCTCAGTGGAATAGACCTCACTTCCAACCATAGGACAGAAGGGAACTTTACTTCCAAGTTCCTGAGCAATAGCTAAAGCCAAAGCAGTCTTGAAAACAAAAACAAATAAACAAACAAAATCCCCATATAGTAATTTTTATAAGAATTAAAGGAGTCTTTCTGCAAAAATTTCACTTTCCCCATCATATCACCCTTCCATATATAAACTATCAATTTAATATTAAGACTATTTTGTCTGACATACATATAATTACTCTCCTCCCCTGCAACAAGTTAAACACATATAAAGTGCCTTACACCAAAGCTTTATAAAACACCTTAAAGAAACAGTATTACGCATTTGAATTTGGCATCTGATACAAATACTAAAAGGCTTACATAGAAGGGAGGGGGGCAGAAAAAACTATTTAGGCTTTTAATAAGAATTTAACTTCCAAGATTCTCCTTCAGAGACCATACTACCTATGTATAACCATACCACAATACCAGACACCATATTACCTCTTGTGGCATCCTATATATGAGGTCATTTCACATCAATGCCTGAACACACCACTGGATACTGCCAATGTCGATGACATAGCAAAAACCAAAAGATAAAGCTGGAAACCATGTCAATACATTGATGCAAAAAAATTACAGTAGACAAAAATACCATGTAACTACTACCCTAAAAGATTCTGATTAAAAATTAAAATAAAATAGATTTGGGAATACGTTATTTCATATCACAAAATAAAAAGAATACCTTGCCAGTTCCAGGAGGTCCTGCCAACAGCACGGCTCTCCCAGCCATTTTCTTGCTTTTGATTAGTTCCACTATAACCCCACAAGCCTATAAGTTAAGTATTTACACTGTTAACATAAATATTACTATAATATTTTTTCTTCCAATATTAGTAGAAGTGTTCAGAATATTAGTTTTTGTGAGCCCGTCAAAAATATGCACGCAAAAAAGGGAGGAAAGATCAGAAACCTACTTCCTACAGTCATTTTATCTGACATAGTCACTGGAAAAATAAATAAATCACAGATCACAAAACAACTCTAAGAGCACAGTCTCTTTTCCCCCTCCTGGAGTTGCATGCATGTAGAAACGATTAAAAATAAAGCAGGAAATGAATCTTGAGACTTTCAAAACGACAGATCATCTAAAGCATGCGTCCAGGCCAGGTACTAGACTGAAACAGAAGCTCCAATCCCAACTTGCAGCAATCTCGTGATTTTTTGTAGGTTTCATAGCATTTGATACCCCAAGTTCCACGCCTAAAACTCGTGAGGCAGTGAGATGCCAGCCAGCTCTGCTACTAGCTAATGCAAAAAGAGTAGCGGTGCAAGCAATAGCCTTCCCACACAACAGCGGAATACACAGATGAACTCAGGCAGAGACTTTCACTCACTAACGGGACTTTTAAAGGAACGGGACTAGTAATAACAACCAGCACAGACCGGATCTGTCCCCCGCGCCGCTCAGGGCCCCTCAGTCTTCCGCCTCAACGCGGATGGAGGCTGCAGAGCCCCCGGGGAGCCTCAGCCGGGCCCCTCCGCCCCCGTCGCTCACCTCCCGCGCGTTCTCCTGCCCCACGAGCCCGGCCCCTGCCGGCTTAGCGGTGCCGCTCTCATCCAGCCCCAGGCCCTTGACATGACTGTGGGCAGCGATACGCTGCGTCTTCGAGGTGCTCTTCACCTCCTCGATCTTCATCGCAGGACGATACTATCCCCAAACGCCCAGGACTCGCCACACGCGGGCCGCGCGTTACCAAGGCTCCCGGCGCGCAGCAGCCTCCATCCGCCCCGCCGCGCAATTGGCCCTTGTGGCTGCGCTCTAGACGCTTATTGGACACGGTGCATGCCTGTCACTGCCAGGTGGGTGCATTTTTAGGGTCCGTCAATCTGCTTCCGTGTGCGGCGCTTTGGGAGGGTCCGGCCGGGAACGGGTGCTGCGGAGGAGTTGGGCTGGAGGCACGCCGGGCGGAGAGGAGCATAGGCCGGACAGAAGCAGTTTGTTTTTATTCGGCAGGTTTCTTGGCCAGACATAAAAATCTTCTGCCTTCACTCAGTCTGGTTTGGGTTTAGAGCCAGCGCTTCTCCCTGCAGCTGGTGCAGAGGCAGCCGTTGGTGTCTTCTGGCTCAGTGAGGTGCTGGATACCCATCTCCCTGTCCTGGGTCCTCAGGCTACACACGACCGCTGACAATGGGCCAGGAACTGCGAGCAATGTTTTCTGAAAACCTCTGCTCAGTTTAGATTACAAAAGTAAGTTGAAGCCTTTCAAGGGACTTTTCTAAATCTTAGTCAAAAAGGAGGAAAAAAAAGAGCGAGGGTGATCTCTTTCCTGCTTCGTGTTGCTCACTCCCAGCTTTTAGTGTAACTGCAAAGTAATCCTATTCCGTGTGTCCAGAGCCTTTATGTAATAAGCACCTGAGGTTTTAACATATGCTATATGTACAGCATAAATTCCTCCTGAGCTTTGACCTACTGAAGTGAGGGGAAAAATACTCTGTCCTCTCATTGGGTAGTTTCATGGCTATGCAGCTCTTACCCTTGTTTCCTCATGTCTGTGATGCCATAGCTTTTAGGCTGTTATAGCTCCTAATTGTGGTTCAGCTGTAATTCTACTGCACCTATTAGGTAGTGTTTTAATGCTTGAGATGGGGATCTCTCACAGTGGGATCTGCAAATCTCCAGTTCCAGTGACTTCTTGCTTGTAGATATTAGGACACCACACACCCCGCTCCCCCAAAAAAGAGACGACACCCTTCCCATGGAGATATAGTGTTTTCTGTGTTTGATTATAAAGCTATAGCTGTGTTTGCAACTTTCAGGCCCAATGGATTAACATGGTATGATGCAGGGCTGCTGTGTGTGCAAAGGGATGGTGCTATCTGGGCTTTCCCATGTGCGGCCAGGGAGAAATGCAAAAAGCAGTTCTGTGATAGTACAAGCTAGGAGACTGGCTTTTAGCATGGATAGAAGTTATGGTTCAACTTGCAGAAGCCCAGTGAACAATATACATGCTATTCATTCTCTTTTTGTGTAAGAGCTTCCATTAGTTTTATTCTAAATGTCATTTAGCAAATGAAAGACTTGGCTATTTGTTCCTTTCTTTTTCTGTTAATTGTTCTGTCAGTTTATATTTACGTAATCTAGTTTAAAATCCTAATTGCAACATGATTGCATGCATATGCAGTTTAACACCTTTGTAAGGATATCCTTTTATACAACTGTTCAGCTAAGGATTTTTTAATCTAACAAATATGAGCTATCCTTTAAATAATTAAAAAAGCCTGTATACTGTAGGACTCTACATCCTCTCAGGGTCGTATTAGTCACAGAATACAAATGCCTAATATGCTCTGAATTGCAGACTTTTCTCTTTGTAAAAGAGCAAATATACAACTTTGATTTCTCTAGTGCATTAAACTGCCGCAAGTGTTGTGGATAAGTCTGGTCAGAGTTCAAGTTTCTGCCAGTTCTGGAAGAATAATTAGCAAGTCCTCTAAGAGCTCTGAAGGCAGTGATATTGTTAACAAGAGGTCCAGGGTAGGTATGGCCCCCCCTCTTAAGAAGAGGTGCTAAATGGGTGAAATACATAGTAACTTGTTAACTCAGAGTTAAATCTGTCCATGTGCTCCATTTCATCTTGTTTGATGTTGCAGTTAGCCCTATTTTTGAGATTATGGCGTTTGAAAGCTATTTAACAATATTTGCCTGCTTACTTTTCATGAAATTCAATATATAGAAATGTAGATGGCAGGAATAGAGAATTACTGTTAATCTTCCTAATAACTTAGAGGAAGGTTAGATATATTCCATGTGTATAAAAATCAGATATGCTATATAAGGTTCTTTAACTTTAGAATTACTAATTAAATTAGAGATTTTTCCTGATGAAAGTGGGTAACAAAAAGAAGTGTTTGTTGCCTACAGCAATATTATGTCTCAAAAACAGAACTGGAGTTCAAGTCTGCTAGTGACCATGTCTGCTCAGTAAATAAAATCTACTGCCATGATGAACCTACAATTTTAGCATTGACCTGCAGAAATTGTTATGAAAATGATTTGGATTTGCAGTAGAAGAGGATATTTCAATATAATAAAGAACTAGTAAATAATTGTTTGCTTGACAGATGTAAGGCTAGCTGCTGCTTCTTATTTACTTATGTTAGTTTTACTTAACAAGGTTTACAATTATCCATAAGCTATGCATAGTTTGGCATAGCTCATTGTATCGATTGTTTTATTCATTCCATATGGTCTTTGAGCATTGTACTGAAATTGTAGTTAAAGGGGGGCAGAAGAGTACATTTGGGTGAGGGAAAACAAACAATAATCCTTTAGACCACACAGGATTAATTGTTTATTCCCCAGAAAGAGCAGAGTACAAGTAGAACTACTGGAAAGTTTAGAATGGAACTTAAATAGTTTAAATGATCTTTCTAATTGATAACTGATGTGTAATGATGCATCAATATAAGGAAATATTGAGCCTCAACCTTAATACAACTTTTGTGATTCTGAATATTTGACACATTAGAAGAGGAGGGTAAAATAATTTTGCTGCAAAGCATGAGTTGTCTTTCTCCTTTGTCCATGCCACCAGATGGAACACAAGCAGGCTGGCCAACCATTCTGCCCATCTCATGTTATAGATGCTCTGAGTATAATTTAGTATTTCACTAGCCAGTTAACCAGAAAAAAAAAATACCTGTCACTAACAGTCTGAACTGTTATTCCTCAGGTTTAATCAACTCATTTTACCAAGGTTTCTTTTGCCCCCCTGTTTGAGGTCTCCTATTTGGCATAGACGTCATGCGATACCCGATGTGGGAGCTAGAGACTTGAGAGCTGTTTTCCTAGACTAAATGTTTGAGGTTACAGGACGTGGCCTAGTTTCACATAAGCTTTCAAATTTCAGTGGGACATGCTGAATCCTGAAACTGTCAAATAGTGTATTATTTTTGGAGTGAGAGAGAGTACGTGCGTGTGAGTGTGTGAATGACCTTTACATTTTTACCCTATCCCAAAAGTCTGACTTCCTGCCCTTTCTCCCATGAGTCCAAAAACTTTAGCAATTGAAGTGAACACTTTTTAAGGAAGAAATTCAGTATAGGAGAGAACAACTAAGAGGAATGATGTATTAAGGGAAAAGCAAGGAAAATAGCTAAATGCTATACATTACTTGCTTCATAAGGGATATAGAAAAATCTGGAGAAGTTGAGATTCTTTCATTTTGCCATATTCCCCCCTCCATCTTAGTAATATCAAGACCTGTGTGTGTTTATGGGGGTTGTTCTGTTTCCTGCAAAAGAAGCTAAAGGATTTTTCCTACTCTTCATCAAAGCAATAGGAGTGATGAATCTTAACGAATGCCATCTCTTAATTTTCAAATCTGTAATTAATTCTAAAACTTTGTAAGCTAACAGAATGGGCCTCTCAACACTGAGTAAAAGTACTTATGTCTCAATATTTGTCAATTTTCTCCTCCTTGATACCAGTGATGTAAGTGTATTCATTCCACAAGTACCACGTGCACCCTGATCTTGTGAAGAGCTGTGCCTTCAAGCGATGTGTTGCGCAGTCAGATCCACAGCCTCTAAAATCCTGGAGACAAAGGTGTGTTCTGAGTGATAAAACAAAACTGTAGAAATGTGTGGGGTGCCTTCCCTAGCTAGGGAGGGAGAACTCTAGAGAGCTAGTCTTTTTTGTGTCTAAAGGAAGAAAACTAAGAACAAACCCACATTTCTACCTGACACCCCTCCTTTTTGCAGTCCACTCATGAGTTCAAGGCTATAAAACAAATACCACCATTTGTATGTGAGTAGTGGAATTAAATCCATTTTCCTATGGATTTTTATCTTACTTCCTTATATCTTCTTAGCAAAAAAAAACCCCAAAACATCAACCCTTTTTTTTCTTGTTTTGGTCCCAGAAGTTCCTTGTTTAGTTAGCAATCCAAGCAAAATGAGTCACACCTGAGCTCTTGCTGCAGCTTCTTACACTGTGTGGACCACTGAAATATATATCTCCTTTATCTCATTGCTGGCTTTCACAAAAGTTGTAAAAACATTTGGGCCTCTGTACTTTGACAAAGCTTGTTGAAAATGGTAGGTATTTTAGATGCTTTGGGAGGACTGCTGAGTAATGCAGTTCTGGATTCAGAATGTAAATCTGGAATCAGATTTCCACCTTTTCCTTCTGAACTCATCTAATAACTAATGCTAAAAAGAATTAAATGATAGGTAATATGATACAGGGATATCTGTATGGATTATAACTGTGTAGGGCCTTTTAGGGGAATAGGTGTGTACTTTCCCTTCACTTTGCAAGTCTGTTTTGATATAACAGATTGAGACATAGAGGGCAACGAAGTGTATGTGAGCCTTATGATTTAACAGGAAACTATTCAAAGCCTGGGAACTTGGTCTGAAAAGTGACATTACGCTTAATTCAGCTCCCATGACAGAGTACCTATCAAACTGAACTATTCTGCTCAAGAAGCCAGTAAACCAGGCTATCCCAGTATATTGGCAGTACTCCTTGTGAGTTCATTTCTTTTTTTTAGGGATAAACTTGTCTTTCAAATAGCACTGAGTGTTAGGAATGTCTGCTATTTTTTCTTCCCCTGTCACTGAGTCATTGATTCTGTCTTCTTGACTTCTGTGTGTTTGGGAAGGAGGGGTAATTGGTACTCAGATTTAAAGCTTTATAAACTCTTTCATATAGGAACTGTTATATGAAGCAACTTGCTTTTTAGAGAAAGCCTGAAGTTAGGAGTCAAAGCCTAGAACCTAAATCCATGATGGTGAGAATAACCTTAGGCAAGTCATCTTACAATTCCAGCTCATTCATTAGTTACTGAGATCTGACTGCTAAATACTATTAGCAATATATATTACTATATAGGGAGAGCGAAAAAGCAACAACACTATTCTGAAAGAAAAAATCTGTAGAATATAGTGCACGTCTATTTTACATGTACAGCTATGGGAGGTCTCTAACACAGTATTGCTTTCTTGGGTTGTAAACAGCTGTTGCCATTTGAAATGGTACTTAGCTACTTGGTATCATTACTGAAAAGGCACAGCACTGTGTGTTAAGCTTCACTGTGTAAGGGATTGAGCCCTGTGTGCCTCCTGGGTTATTGGTAAAGCTAAGTGACTTAAACCAGTGAAACACGCTCCTGCTCTTAGTCTCTGAAAGGCTTGGGCCTCTCCGATGCTCCTCTGCCTGTTGTTTTGTTTGAGTGATTTTTTGTTTTGGTTTGGTTTCTTTGGTTTGAGTTTTTTGTTTTTGTTTTGCAGAAGAGCTGATAATCACTGTTAATAATATTGATTATTCTTAATCCCTTAAAAGCATGACTTTTAGGAAGCATCCTACACAACATAAATGTAACTTCACTAAAAAATGAGTTATGCAAACCCAGCAACTGTTAGTTAAGCACAAGGACATCAAATGATCCAAATCTTGACCTGGTTTTTGATGTGAATTTGCAATTTCCATGCAAGTTTGGGATCAAATCTCGGCACTGTACTTCCAGTGGCACCAGGGTGGGGGGTGTCCTTTCAGGCAGAATGAAGGCGTTCTGTGACTGTGAGAGGGCTGAGCTCAGCAGCCCTGCAGTGACTAACTAGAGCGGGAAAGATGAGAGCCAAGTGCTGGCTCCCCAGGGGGTCTATGCAGCCAGTGCACCTGGCTCCCTCTCCACGCAATTAGGCCTGGCCCTGATGAGCCCCAGACCCACCACTGGAGACAGGGCACCAGCTGTTACATATGTGGCCATCAAAGTAAATGCTTTAATTGCTTCTCCTAGAGGAAGAAGGCCTTGGAGAGGAGGTCTGGCAGAGCCTGTGCGTGGACAGTGGAGGAAACTTGCAAGCAACTGCTGAGAGGTGAACTATGTCTGTTTGTTAGGGATTGGGTGGTTTTCATGGCTGCTGAATATAGGAATAGTGATGGTATGGAGTTTGTTGTTGTTGTTTTTTCATTTGCTTGCTGTATTAAGGCCACAAAAATGGTCTGAGAGCTGGAACACCTTTCTGTGCAGAAAGGTTGAGACAGTTGAGGTTGTTCAGCCTAGAGAAAAGAAGGCTTAGGGGAGACCTTATTGCAGCCTTTCAGTGCTTAAAGGGAGCTGTAAGAAAGATGGGGCAGACTTTTTAGCAGGGCCTATTGTAACAGGACAAGGGGTAATAGTTTTAAAGTGAAAGAGGAGAGATTCAAGTTAGATATAAAGAAGAAATGTTTTGCAATGGAGGTGGTGAAATGCTAGCCCAGGTTGCCCAGTGAGGTGGTGGATGCCTGATTTCTGGAAACATTCTAGGTCAAGTTGAACAGGGCTCTGAGCAACCTCATCTAGTTGCAGATGTTCCTGCTCTCTGTAGGGGAGTTGGACTAGATGGCCTTTAAATGTCCTTTCCAACTCAAAACATGATGAATTTGACCAGTCTTTTTGCCTTTCTGGGTCACCCTTCAGTGAGTGTATGCTGTTAATGCAATGCTTTTAACGTGTGTTTTACCACATCCGCACTGTGTGTTTCTCTCGGACCTCATGTTCAATTTTCTCTCCCCGACTTGTAACCTCGGCGGGGCAGGAACGGGGTTTTCCCTCCGTCCGGGGCTGAGGCGGCGGCCGCGGAACGGCGGCGGCAGGGTCCGCGTTGCCGCAGGGGCGCTGTTGGGACGGACCGGTCGGGTGCAGCGCAGTCATGGCCGCCGGGCCCGCAGTGCCCCGCGTCCTCAACGTGAACGTGGGTGTCCTGGGCCACATCGACAGCGGGAAGACGGCGCTAGCGCGGGCCCTGAGCACCACCGGCTCCACCGCCGCCTTCGACCGGGCGCCGCAGAGCCGGGCGCGGGGCATCACCCTGGACCTGGGCTTTTCCTGCCTGCGCACCGCTCTGCCGCCGCAGTTGGGCCCGGGGCCCGGCGAGCTCCAGTTCACGCTGGTTGACTGCCCTGGGCACGCCTCCCTCATCCGCACCATCATCGGCGGTAAGGGGGGGAGCGAGGTTGGCTACCCCTGCCCGCCCCGGGGGCCCAGGTGGCGGAGAGGCTGCTTCTGGGGTGATGTAGAGCTGCGGCGGGGCCGTCCCGGTCCCTCGGTTAAGGCAAGCAGGGCTATTCCTGTCCGCCTGAGCGTGTCTGTGCTGGGAGCTTTCCTGGTGTTGGTCGGGCCCCGGGGTCTCTGGCTGCCTGTCTGTGCCCACGGAGTTGAAGGCATGGGTGAGGTGTTTGGTCTTTCACAGACCTCGTGACTTTGGTACAATCCTTCGTAATTGCCCCCCAAATAAAATACCAGTACTCGTAGAAAAGCAGTTTGTAAACGTGAATTCTTTGGGTGCTCTCTGGACAATCAGGCCTGCTCAGTTTTCTTAGGCTTACTTGGAAAAAAAAAGTGTTATATATTGTGTATGGAGACTTTGTGGTATTTAAGGGCAATATTAAGCTCTATTTTCTCTCTTGCTAAAGCTGTCAGAGCTTGATATTCCCTGTGGTTGAGAGCTATGGTGTACATGCTGGACAATGCTCATGCCAAACTTTTGTCCCGATGAGGCTGGGGAGTTCTAGCATGATAATCTTACGTTTAGAAATAATTCTGGGGATTTTAGTAACTTCACATTTTAACCTTTGTAGATGATATCAGAAGGTTAATCTCATTTGCATTAGAGCTTATTTTAAATGAGTTCACCTTGTTCTATGAGAAACAACACCTCCCCCTTCTAGCTCTTGTGAAGAGAGTTAGGTGGTTGGTGCTTGATCAGGATATGAGAGAGTTGCAGCTGCAGGCTGTTTACAGTTAGAGGTTGATAAACAGGGACCTCCGAAAGTTCAGTTTCTATGCATTTGCTGTCTTTAGAGTGAACGAGGTGGTAGTTTTTTAACTTTTTCTTCTAGACTGGACTGGGCTTTTGATCAAGTTTTCATGATACATGAATTAACTCCCTTTTGAACAGATGTAGTTTTTGTAAATGGTGTTACAGGTAACTTCACTATATTGTTTGCAATTTTTTTGATAGTATAATAAACATTTATTTATGGATTTCACAAGCAGTAAAGTGTTCTGTACTGCTAAGGTGTCTTTTACAGCTGCAAGGGAGGAGTGGCTGTATGCTGAATTCTGGAAACTTGTTGTCTTTTAGTCTTTTAAAGTACTTTACAATCAGCTATCATTCTAAGGTAATTGTAAGCACCTGATGATCTCCTAAAGAGCAAAGTTAATTTTGGCAAATGGTGACTTCTGTTGGATGTAGTGAAGAATGACTTCTAGTTAGACATTCCTTTCTGCTAGAAACAACTAATCTGAGTGGCTTAAACTTTCTCATGAATAGGACATGGGAGAACTTGGAAAAAGAGTGATTTTTTTTTTTTTTTGTTTAAATCACTTTAATACTTACCTGGGTTGATTTTTTTAATACATCCACGACTTGTTGCTTTCTATTGTTCGTATGAAGAACTTCAAAGTATTTAGTCATAGCTGTCCGCATTGGATGAGTAAGTTGTTCAGATTTCCTTAGTGATAGGCTGTACTGGGAGAAGAAAAGATGTGGACAGTGGACGAGATGATATGATAGATTTTTTCTTCCTAGCCAAAAATGATTCTTTACAGGTAGTGATGCAGATACATAAGCGTGTCAAACTCAGTTCCAGTTATATCAGATTACATATCTTAGTAAAAACTTTAGAGGAGCATGACTTATTACTGCAATCCTGTGTTGAAGTTGTAGAGAAAATGCAGTATTGTGTAAATACTTAGTTCCTTAGAAATTTCAGTTGTTTTCATACTTTTTTTTTGTACTGCCATGTTTAAAAGGTGAAACCTTGGTGATAAAACCTGATCTGTGCCTGTGGAACTATTTAGGTGTTTGCAGTTTTAGTATGGCTTGGTGAAACTCAAACTGAAGTATAACATACCTTCTGTAATAGGATACGTCCTTGTGTTTAGATGTCAGTATTTCAGTATTGCCAACTTTCCCAGCTCTTCAGAAATGGAAAACCAGGAGTGTCACTACTTTTTTCTTTCTAATTTGTAGCCCTTCTCTTTTAGTGTGCCATTTTCATCAGTGCTGTCCTAGGCTTTCTTCTAGCCCATTTCCATCTTCTCTGTCATCTTTTTCTGTTTCCAGAGTGCTGTCAGGGTTAATTCCTTTACTGTACAAAGCTGATAAATCTACTTGTGGACTAAATGATTCTATTTACTGTTCTTTAATAAATTTCTATATCTAGCTAATTCTTGAAGTGGATTTTTTTCATGGCTGAGTCTAGTATTGCATTTTTGTCATGCTATGCCAGGTAGTGCTTGACCTTGCAAATATTTCTCACAGTCACTCATAAGATGCTTTTTTAGAGACAATACCCTAGGATTAAATGAATGCAGAATATTTGAGCAGTAGTAACCAAATGGAATGGAAAATGGAAGTCGTATTTCATTCTGTGAGGCTACATTTTTCTTCCCAAGATTGTCCTTGAAAACAAAACATATCAAATGTTAAATCAAAAGATATTTTTTCTTTACCTGCATGCTGGGAATTGGAAATGCTGCAGACAGTTCCACCCAAGATACTTTCTTAAAGTTTTAGCTGGAAGGTGATAGTCAAGGTTGGAATGGAATAAATGATAGGCACTTGACTTACTATCATGGCTTTCACTTGTATTTAAACCATACCCGTTTATTCTTCAACAGCAGGGTCTTGTGTGTCTGGTGTGGCAGGAAGGTATTAAGTTATTGTGGATAGCTTTATGGCTTGAACTGTTACCCATTTATTTTTGTATTATTCTTTTGAACACCAAGGAAAGAACTCTTTTGAAATTATTGTAAAATAAATTTTAAAACTTTTCCTGTGCTCTAGCAGGATCTTGTCTTATCTGTCCAGATAGCAAGCAATGCAAAAAACACTGCGGTTATAGCCATATGTAGCTGACTTGCTATGGAAAACGAAACCTGAATAACTGAATTTTAAGGGTCAATTCTTCAGCTTGTGACAAGCCATAGGAAGCACCCATATCAGCCTTAAGTTTGCTTTCTGCGCTGAAGGAATAACTGCAAAATGCAATACTATTATCTTTGGCATTGCTGTTTTTTCTATTGCTATAGAGATTTAGAATGGTATTTTGTTAAAGTTTCACAGTGAGATGGGGTAGTTTCTCTCATACTTTTTAAGCTTCTGTTCTTTTGTTGAAGTTCAGCTCTCTGATCTTCTATGAAGCTTTACGTTAATGTCATGAGAATAAAATAAGAGTTGCTTTTACATTTGTTTATCACAGACCTACGTATCCAGTAGGGTCTAGAATGGCTCTCAAATGAGTTCAGCAGTAAAGGATGCCTGCAGAGAGGTTATACAAGTTAATCTGCCAGAAGAAATTCAATCCCCATATTTCATTTTAAGACCACTTTGCGTAGCAAAGTAGTTTAACCAGCAGCAGATTTTTTTACTTGCTGATGGTTAATTTCATGCCCTACAAAGGGTCAGCACACTAATACAGAAGAACATGATTACCTCATCCTAGCTTTCCCCACACACATGCAGTGAAGGGATACCACAGTGTTTGCTTTAGGTGAGCTATTGTCAGATGGCCTTTATCTGTTGGAGTTTGAGATGGGCCCTCAAAAGAACCAAAAAAAGAAAGTTGTCTTTTTCCCCATGAAGTTCAAAGGACAGAGTAGCCTTACAGAATTTTAATTGGAAAGCTACTGCTTGACCCTGGTTGTCTAAACCTGGGAGGGGTAAAATTCTGCCAAACTTGTAGTTTTGTAATCCTTATGCCTGTCTGAACCTTTGACCTTTTTACTTTATAACTAGAGCTTCATTGTCACCATTTGTCCCCGCAGTTCTTTCAAAGAAAACTGCCTTGCAAGTGTCTGTTTCCACTTTGCTGCTGTGTTCTGTTAAGGAAGGGTATTAATTCATACCTGATTCATTGGAGGGGGCCAAGACTTTTGAACTTGCACAAGAGCTTGAGGAGGGGGAAATGAGCATAGCAAAAGCATGTCTTGCTGATGCAAATGAGTACAATGAAAACAGTCTTGGGAGATCAAGGGAAATGTGGTCTTGCTACCAGCATTCAAATTTGGTCAGATGCAGGTTATTTGTAAGATTAATGTAGCACAAAAACGTGGTTTTTATCACATATCAGTTGTCTTGCTGAGTTTGTAAGCATTTAAGAGGTTTTGTAAACTCAGGGTTACCTTTGAATTACAGTCATGAAAATAATGCTGCTGTCAGTGACAACTCTTGGTTGTTGATACCTTTGTGAAGATATGACAGTTCTTGTTTTTTCCATTCAAGGTGAGTGAACAAGTAGAGTTTTGTAGTTTTAGAGAGCATATGTGGATGACTTATGTGGAGGCCTCATGCTGTTGAGTGCACGTGTTGCAGGGAAACCTGTTATTCTGTGGAGGAAGGAGTGCTCTGTTCAGTGGATACTGTTCTGGTTGGAGAGAAGTCACTGGAGAATCTTGAGAACTTTGGCTGCCAGCTTGAAGCAATAACATAAAAATGAACCATATTCTAGTGGAAAAAATACAGCTTCCATGTAATTCATATTCATCTTCATGAGCCTTTATGGAGTGGCTGATGTTATAGAAGTAGTCATGGGCCAAGAAGAGTTCAACTAGCACTAATGTGTTTTCTAAACCCTATTAAACTTTCTGGGTTTGTGGTGCTTGTAAACTGCTGATATTGCTTTGTATTAAAAATGCAAATAAACTTTACTTATATAAATTAAAACACTTTTCTTTTTGAAATTGAAAGAGAGTCTTTTTTTGTTTAAATTTGCTTTAATTTGGCTGATGCCTGATACTTGCCTGACAAATTAAAGGAGTATTTTTTATCGACATTTTACGATGAAAGCAGCTTTTTAAAATAAGAGTTATGCATAAAGGAAAGGCAGCTGGTATAAAAAAAATTGCTTCTCTAAAATCACCCCTTCCCAAGTCCTAGAGTGCAACTTTGCTGGATATTGCAGTGCACAAGAGGGCAGCATTTGCTTACAATTGAAAGTATTAATGATAAGTACATAGGGTAACAGGTCAGTGTGGATGGAGTGACCTTACTTTGAATTGAAACAGAATTAAGTAGAAGATTTGGAGTGCATCTGTGGCTTAGTTATTCCATTACCAAAGAAAATATTATCTGTATTTTAAGGAGGTAAAAATGTTTATAGTTAAAATTGTCTGTGTGAAAATAAATTTAAAGCATGTTTTTCAAAGTGGTACTTCTAGTGATGATGGATATATGCTTGCTTGCTAAATAGTCCAGTTTAGCTATTCAGTAGTCTACTAATCAACAAACTAGCTTGATATGGTTCTGCTGTATTCTACAGCTTGATTTAAAAGTTTTCATTTAGTAGATGCTAGATGTAAGTTGAATGGTACGTTGCTTTTGTGTAGAGTTCACTTCTAATAGCCATTTTAGCTCGGTGGAGCCATGAAGTTAGCTTCCTTTGTTTCTTGTGGTTTTGTTTGTACTAGAAGTAATAATGTATGTTCTCGGATGATTGTTGTACTGTTTATCAAGACCCCTAGGAAAACAACATGGAGATAGAAAAATATAGGTTACAGTTGTAAAGCAGACATGTGACAGATATAGCTCAGTAAGCAAACCAAACCCCTGTGTTGTCATTGTTAAAGTGGAATAAAAAGTTGTTCCTCTGTGTGGCAGCTAGTTACTTTCTGTCTAGGAACACCAAGGTTGGTCTGGAAAGCTGAAGAGCAAGGACAGATGTTCTGTGGTGGTAATTTCCAGCTGGATTCTTGAATGCATTGTGTTCTATGGGTCACAGCTCATAATGAAGCAAAATTGAGAGCTCCTGCAAAGACAGGCTCAACAGCTCGTACAATAGCTATGATTGCAGAGATACTGTGCATTCTGTGAGAAAATATTCTCTGTGCTATCTGGAAAATTCAGATTAAATGGCTGTTCTGAAGTGCCTCCTTTAAACTGCTTCCAAAAAGCATTGCAGACTAAGTAAATACCAATAATTCTTATTTTCTGTCTCCTTATCAGTTATTCTACCAAAATGTTCTTGCACAGCCTATCTAATCTCTTCAAGTGAACATGAAATGCTTAGTGTTGGCTTCCAATTTGAATTATGATCTCTGTTTTAAACTTAAGCTCATTAATTCTACATTAGATTGTAATTATCAGCATTACCACATTAGGAATGCTTTTGACCAAACAAATATATATATGTTGACTGTAACAGCAGAATGAGGTGAATAGTGGAAGAAAAGGAAACAGAACAGAGAGGATAGCTTAAATATTATTGAATAAATTGTATTTGGGAGCTTTTGGGGAGATTAAGGAAGACAAGGGGGACTAAAAGTCAAATTCTGAATTTTGAGACTTTTAGGCAAAGTTGAGCTGGGTAAGAATCCAGACCCCTCACCTGAAGTTTCAGAAAAGAGATTGTTCATTTGAGTTTTTACAGTTTTGTTTTATTTCTTGCCATAAGAGGATCATGAAGGCTTTGTCCACTGCAGGTCTAATTTTTCTGCAGTGCCTGAAAAATTAATTTAACCCAATTCCCTGTAGCAGTTCGCTGTCTTCTGTGCCAAAGTTTCCCTTTTTTTGTGTGTGCGCCTTATTTGGGATGCAGCATATAGTTGGTGTGTAGGAGTACCTGGTACTCGCAGATCTTGTGCCCTTTTTTGTGGAATTTTGCCTCAAATTGAGTTTCACCTGTCTTATTTCTTTTAAATGTATTTTAGAAAATGTATATGTGAAATTTGAAATAGTCCTTGAGAAACTGTTGAGTAAGAAGGAGCTGTGGAGTGCTTGAGAATTTTTGACAGAGCTAGCTAATTATATTAACCAGGATACACAAGCAGAAATATCTTTTGTTATAGATGTTTATGCTTAAATCTACTTTTCTTATATTGAAGATTTCCCTTCCAGCAGTATTGCTTTGGAGAGGAAAGTTCCCAAAGCATGCAAAAACTGAGAGAGAAACAAAATAATTGTAGTTTTCTTTTTTAGGGTCAAGAGGGGGAGGGAAAATGGTTTCCTTGTATTTGACTCTGCTGTTGGATGGAAGACAAAGCTCAGTTTCTCTTGCTGACTAATGTCATCATCGAGGCATTTTTTTTTTTTTCTCCCACAGAGCAATTTTGTCTCCATTGAGACCCCCACAGCCATTGGCAAGACCATGGCCTGAGATTAAATCTCATGCTTGGGTGAAATTCTAATGACTGTAATTGTTTCCTCTTTTTAAGTCTGTGGTCCATTCTTCAAAGAGTGGTGCGGAAATTATGCATTTATGTTGTAAAAAGGGAGGTCATGATTACCTGAACCTGTGGTTGACTTTGGGGGATTCTGTGTCGTGTTCTGGCAGCGGTTATCCACACTGGCATTCTAGTATGTGCAGTGATTTAAAGTGTGGCTTAGCGTATACATGTAAAGTAACAATGGTATGCCTCAGTCTTCTCCAGGGTTTGTGCTGCTCTTGTTTGGCTCTCACCTGCTGCCAGGCGGTTGCTACCACTCCATCAGGGGAGTGGTAGCAGCTCTTGTCTCTTGGTCATCTGTTGGAATAGGAGAGAAGGAAAAATACTAAATGTGGCTCAAGGTCAGTTTCTTTGAATGATCTGTTTCAAGGGTAAGTTCCTAAGCTGGTACAGCCATGAAATAGTGTTGGACTTGTGTCTCCCTCAAATAGTAAAAGGCTTAGGACCTTTCAGCAAGTGTACTGTTAACCTTCACACTTCAGTGTTTATTGAAAGTGTTCAGTATCTAGAAGAATTGTCTCAATATGGTCATTGCTGCTTGTGGAGGAAGTGAATATAACTGTGTCTGTGAATGTGGATATGGGAAAAAAAAAGTTCTGTAGAGGTAGCTTGCCTCATCCTGCAAAACTGAAATATGCATGTGCATCAGTGTTGCTGTTTGATAGAAAAATACAGTTAAGTATTTTGTAGTTTGACTTTATTGTGCAGCTCTCTATATATGAAACTTTGGAAGCATTGCCTTCCCTAACTTCTTTAAAGATTTATGAAAAAGTCATGTACGGTGTACATTGTTATGGAGTGTCCTTTAAAGGCATCAGAAGACCTGACCAAGAAGCATCTCATCAGAGAATCAGGGAAATAGTTCAAATAGTATTTAATCTTAAGTGTCTAGGCTGCATTTAGGGACCAAAGAAAACCCCAAACATTGCCGTTGTTAAAAGCTCTTGGCATCAGAATTATTGAGAAGTACAACAACAAAAAAAATCCCAAGTGTCAACTGTGCTGTTCACCTAAGGGACCACCTTTGGGCATATAACACTGAAACTTTGGTTACTGTTTGGCAGTATTATAACTTCAGATAATTTAAAAAAAAAACCTTGAAGCCTGAAAAGCAAGTTTTTGCACCAAAATGATATGCATATGTCTATATATGTATACATAAAATCTGTAATACAAAACTTGTAAGGATATTTATCTTTTTGTATGGCATAATATTAGTATTGCGAAGCATTCAAAAATCTCAAGTCAAGCATCCCGAAGGAAGTTGCTTAAGGAATTAGTGTGGTGTTTTTGTTTTTTTTTCTTCAAATCTGCTTGCTGTGTGATAGATTTTCCTCCCACCTGTGGTAGGGACTAAGATGTATTTCTTTCCCTGAGTAGACTTTTCACCTGAGATGCTCCCATTGTTTCAAGTTCTGTGAAGAAGTTGTGGTAGCTGGTGATGCTAGTTTAGCTCTCCCTTTAGTTCCTCTGCTGTGTGTTATCTCCAGTAAGGCTAGCTTTTTGTGCCCAAAATTGTTGTTTAACTGGAGTCTCTTGTGGGAAGAGATTCACTTGTCTGTGGTGCTGTACAGTGTATTTAGGGGCAATAATAAAAAAAATTGTATTTGGTTAAATTGAACTAGACCAGAATTTGCATGGAGAAAATACTCTTGCTTAAGGGAAGAGTTTTGAACTGAAGCTAAATTCCTGAAAAACCCCAACCAAACCAACCACACTCCCCCCACCCCCAAAACAGTGGCTGAAAATCCAGTCTTTACAGAAAGGTCATCTGCAGATGTGTTTTCATTACTGAACTGTATTCACTAACAAATTGTGGGTGGGTGTTTGGGTTTTTTTTTTCATTGTGTCCTGAATGTACTTTCTTTTTTGTTTTGAAGCTTTATTTACTGTAGTTGATTGTTCTGGTAATAGCTAGCACTGCTTTTATGTGGTTTAACGTTTACTTTGTTGTAATTTAAAGTCAAAACAAATCAAATGTGAATATAAATAGAACTTTTTTAAAAATGGAAGCCCTGCAGTCCATTTCTTTGCTCATCCTGCACCAAGAAATCAGTGAGTCCTTAACTCTTTTAAAAAAGAACACTTTTTCGTGTGTGGTGAGGGATTTTGGGGGTTTTTTTGGTTGTTTTGGGTGTTTGTTTTTTTTAAGAAATCTAGACAAATTGATGCATTTGTTTTGGTTACTGTATTTGTTTCTTTTCCCTTTTTGATTTTAAAGATTATTATTTTTATCCCATTAAGAAAAAATGGTAGACTGTAGTTATCAAAACTGTAGGCCATATATAAAGCAAGATTTATGGAAATTGTGTTCTTAGGTCTGAGTCAATCCTAGGTAAAACCACAATTGCCAAATGTGAAACAAATCAGTTGACAATATCCTTTCAAAACTTATGCATACTGTTTTAAATCTACTTGTGGTAACTTACAGACTCATAGAAGAACAGTTGGACAGAATAGTTACAAGAAAGTCTGAGGTTAAGCTGTCTATTTTAGCAGCATATGATATTTCAGCAGCACTTTCATTTGTATTGGAGAGTTAACTTCATAGCATCTCAAATGCAACTATTTACTGTTTTTATTGGATGCTGGAAGCTTTCAGGATGCTGGGAAAAAATCATCAAAATGCACGCATTTTGAGTATGTTCTAAATAGAAGTTGTTTTGCTTTCTCTAAAATATTTGTACTTTTAACTCTAAGTTCACCTTTATATGCACTGTTCAGAAGTGGAATAAGTTAAGTTCTGTGGATGAGAGCTTTCTGCTAAGAGGATGCTGAAGTGGGGTCTGATGTTAGTTAAAACAAATTACAAAATATGCATTTGGGGTCAGAATCGTAGAGCAGTAGAGATGCAGTAAAAACAACCACGATCAGCTTAGCTGTAACAATACTTTTAATGAGAATTTACCATAAGAAGGAGAAGAGTTGTGAGGTTAACAAACAGTCATGACTGAAATATAGGATGCTTTGGTACTAGCCTATAGGTGGCAAAAATGACTTTGTTGTGGGTCACCAAATCAGCCCATCCAGCTACTTTTCCAAAATCAAATATTCTGAAAAATATGGTTTGTTGCTAAGTGGTAGTGGTAATTGCAAAATATTTTAAATGCCTGAGCTGTAATCGTTCTACTTCTGTTAGCTCTGAGCAACCAAAAAACTTGGGCTCTAAGCACCAAGGCTGTATTCTTTGTTGGTGATTTCAGCATTTCATTAAGCAGTGATGAGTGCTCTTCAATTATGCATTTGTTCATCTTAGTGATACATTTACAGTTAGAGAATGTTGGTTTGAATTTGGCTGATGCCTCGCAGTTTCAGCAGATCTTTTTTTTTCTTGCTGTATAAGAGCATGTAAGAAAGCGGTAGAGAGAGGTTTATAGCCTTGGAATTGTTCTTGATTATAGTCTTACCTGAGTTTTTTTGAAGAGAAGTGGGAAATATGAGGAAACAACAGTTTCTACTTGTGTTCTCCACCCCACACCCAACATGTACCTTGCTTAACAGAACACTGGAGGGAAAATCATGTGAATGGATGCTAGTATTTTAAGGGAGGAAGAATTAAATATCCATTTATGATTTTTATCTATTTTCCCTACTTCCATGCAGATCAGTCATTAAAATTCTTTCATTTTCTATACCTACATTACTTACCTTTTTTCCTCTTTATGCACTTTCAGTGTTATATTTTTACAAAATGGCAAGATAACTTTTCCTCAAAAGCAGATTAACTGTGATATTTTAAACATGTTTAATAAAAGACAATTTATTGGAAGCACTTTAAGGCACTATTCTAACAAAATTTAATTTAAGTCTATAGTAAATTATCAGTAAGAATAGATGTAAAGCTGCTTTGTGTTTCTCTTCTGTTATGTGGTTCTTCAACAGGAATTGTCTCCATCATTTGATGCAAAGACTGAAGTGGTTAGTCAACATGAAGCATATTTACTTAAGTTCATTTGAAGTTCTCATTTTGAATTTTCCATCTCTTATTCTGTAATTCTAGTTCTTGCTGTCAAAGTTTAATTTAGAATCTGTTGTTCTCTCTGAGTCTAGATGTGAATGAGAAGCAAGACATATAATGTGTGAAGTTAATAGTTAAGTATATAAACAGAACTTGTACAAGCTAAAACCATCTAAGAATGGTTTTCTGTGAGAAGTGTGTAATCTTTAGATATTCTTTATACTTTTGACACTGTTCTCTATTCTTACTTTGGGATTTCTTCTTAGTCACCAGAGAAATCGTATCATGGAGGTTAGATTAGCAAATGTATATGATTTTACTGATTTTTCTGGGCATGTCTTTTCTAGATAGTGATGGCTCAGTGCCTGTGGTAGTTGTCCTTTGAACTTTTGCTGTGGCTAGTGGTCTGTTGAAATGTGCTGGTTCCCTTGTTCCATTCTTAAACAGTGAAATGCAAGTGTGCAGGTACAGCATAATTTGCAGTGGGAGTGTTCATGGATGCTTTGCACACTGTGTTTTCTTGTTTATCTAGGATTCTTAGTCTGTTGTGTATTTCCATTGAATTACTTGAGCAGTGCCAGCATTCCTGAGAGCTGGTCACATGAGCTTGACAATGTGTGTTCTGAGCAGACTTTGTTTTCTGGGGGCATTCTTCCCACTTCCCTGGGGATGTTGTCAGCCTCTGTTTTAGCTTGAAAATGTAGATTTAGATTTGGGAGAGACATGGTTCTTAATTGTCAAATAAAACATAGGAGAGTGAGTCCTGGATGCAGAGCTGGGAGACCTGTTGTGCTTTTTCTTTTGATGTCTCTTGGTCACAGAAGCACAGCTCTGGTCTTGCTGAAGGTTTTGATCTTGAGTGATTTACTTAACCAATAGATGCCTATTACTGCTCACAAACTTAGGTTTCCTCTACTACTTTTAAAATGCCTCTGCCCTTGAGTCAATGCTTGTATTTTATTTGGTTGGTCGTTTATCCAAGAGAAAGTGATGGAGGACTTATTCTGAAATGTTAGTGGTAATCTAAGTATGTGCTGTTTTATATAGTATTTGAGCTGTGCTATGAATTTACTGTACAGAGTTGTGTTGAACAACCTCACCTCTTGAAATTCTTCAAAATACCTGTAGGAAAACATTTTTCTGTAGTTATGAGGGGGTTTAGAGATAAAAACTGGTTTTGTATGTTGATGGTTTCTGTGTGTTCACAAGTTCTGTACTTTTCTAGGTGTAACATTTTAAGCGGTAAAATAACCTGGCTCTGCCCAAGAGTAAAATGTTTTCATTATTCTAGGGAGCAACTGGTCTAAATTTAGCCTGAGCGCTTTCTAAAGCTGGGACCTTGTTTTCTGTTTATCTGTGCAGTGCCAGACATGCTTGCAGCTTTGTAGAAGTAACAATTCGGAGCTCAGCTAGGGGATCTGCATCCATGCAGCCCTGTAGGAATGAACTCTGTAAGGGTGTTGGGAGGATTAAGGTCCAAACCAGTACAAACTAAAACCAGGTCTCTGTTTGGCTGCAAAACTTCATTCACATAAGTATATATTATTAAATAAGAAAGTAAATAATTCAAAGAATTTTAATTCCCCCCCCATACTACACCAGTGAAATTTGGAATATTTTTTATGGCACTTAATCTACTGTGAACTTTTTTTAGAAGTCATCTGTTTATAAATCATTATGCCTTTTTCACTTATCTTTTTTTTTTTCCACTTTCCCTCCTATTAGTACTGTTGGAAACATTTACTCAAGCAATGCTCCTGTCTCTTATATCTGTGTGGTTATAGATCATTAAATTCCAGCCTCTCTTAATACAGTATAAATTCTAGTCTTGGCAAGTATTGTGTCTAGTTTTATTTAGTAATTAAACTCTGCGCTGCTTTACTACTTCGCAGCAAGCATCACCTTTTTATATTGCAGTGGACTTGTGTTAATTGTATGGAGGGTGTATTGGTGTGAAACAGAAATACTATAGAACCTGCAGTATCTGGAGTGCTTTGTAGTGTTGGCAATTTAGATAGCGTCTCCAGCATGATACAGTTTTTATTCTGAAGTACTGGGATGTGACACTTACATGAGCATTGACCCCTTGGGACTACTCTGAAATGAAGTGTGTATTTTGTGCAATCCTGGTCAACAATAATTTTAAAAAATTAAATACACTGTCAAAAGCCTTTCTGTTGATCTTACAGGAAGTATGAGGTACTACTGTATGCTTGATAATGCCTTCTGTAAGTACTGGAACAGGCTGCCCAGCAAAGTGGTGGGTTGCCATTCCTGGAGATATTTAAAAAATGTGTAGATACGGTGCTAAGGAACATGGTTTAGTGATGGGCTTGGTAGTGTTGGGTTAATGGTTGGACTTGATGATCTGGAAGGTCTTTTCCAACCTAAAGAGTACTATGATTATTTTTCCATCTGGTTACATGCTGCAGTAGGAATCCCAGCACAACAATTGTGTACTACTGTCACAGAAATCAAGAAGCTTGAATCAAAATTGGGGTTCAGTATTCTCCAAAGTACACAAGACTGAAGGATAAATGTAGTATAGTCCTGGTAAGTTGAGGTAGTCTTCTTTCTTTTTCTAATTTAGCACTAGGTATTGGTAGCTCCTCTACTTACCCTAGATTGAACTGCCTGAGAGAGAAGCAAAGCTCTAGTTGAGTGAGAGGATATGTAGGTGATGTCAACTGAAATAGACATGTTTATTACTGTTAGTTGTAGTGGGTCTTTTCTTTCTTCCTTGTTGCCCCCCCCCCCCCCCCCCCCCACCCCTTCCCNCCAATTTGATTCACAATTATGCCGAGATTGGCCCTTCCTTGACTGGCATGACTCTCAAACTCTATCCATAGCATTTTGTCAATGCAGGTGATGACCAAGTGTTACTTGGCTCTGCAGCCTTGATATCATTCCATGGCTGGGCACCATGTTCATCTTTTGGGCAAGCTGTCATGGCTCCTGATCCAAGCTGGGGTTCCCTTTGGGAAGAACTTCTTGACCCTTTGTACTTTTTTACAGTATCTGCCTTACAGGCAGACTCTGGAGCCATTGTCTGGAATGCGTGTCTAATGTGTTCCACTCAGACCCTCAGTTCCATTTCATAATGTTAGCTTTAATTGGCTGTTTTTAAACTTTCGTGTACAATTTGGTTCTACATGGTAAATCGCCACCCTTTTTGCCTGTTCCTAAGAGCAAGAAACTAGAATCCAGACTGTGCTTTTGCTCGCAGCCTTTTACTATTGCCCTGAGCTCTTTGAGAGACAGCACTGGTGGATTGTGTTTCTGTCAGACATTTTTTTACCAGTGTTGTTTTTCTTCAAATCTCTGAAAGACTGTACTACTTAGACACTGCCTTTTATTTTTGAATTGTCTTTTGAAAGTTTAAAAAGAATTAATACATCT
Organism: Bucco capensis; assembly: GCA_013396975.1. Taxonomy (NCBI): domain Eukaryota; kingdom Metazoa; phylum Chordata; class Aves; order Piciformes; family Bucconidae; genus Bucco; species Bucco capensis. Next base: position 1,003,114 of record VWZO01009224.1, on the reverse strand, counting down.
TGTCCAAAGAAGTATCTCCAATTTAATAACTGTTGGCTAACTCTTAGTGTGACTAGATATCCAGTGTGGTGTTCTAGTGATTTTTTTAATGTTAATATTTTAATTCTATTTGTCTGTGCATGCAAGGATTTCAAGATTGAATCAGTTATATAACCAGTGTTTGTCTTTACTACATAAGAATGCCTTTATTTCTGAAGTGTCAAAATATATAATGTGGGCAGATAGTCTCTGCTATTATAGATATTTCATCTAGACTTAAGTGCTTGATTAGAGCATCAGCAGAAGCTATTTTTGAGAAGGAGGAGTAGTAGTTCAGTTACATGGGGAGAAAAAAGTTGGCAGTACTGCATACAAAACAAATTTTGCAGTTCAAGCTCAAAACAGTGATGAGTCTCTTGTTCGTACTTGGTATGAATAAAGTAAAACAAAGCCTGCCTTTATCCTCCATAACAGGCTTATGAGCTCATGTTTCGGCTTTTCCTTTCCCCTCCCTTTCTGACATGGACTCTGTCTCTCTTTCTTTGCCGAACAGACAGTAACTCTCCACAATATTTTTAATCTCAACAAGACGTCCAGTGGCTGATGATGCAAAAGTATTGCATCAACAAAGAGGAGATGATAGTTGGAACATTCCAGGTTTGACATTTTTGGCCAAGGAGCAGTGTATTGTGGCCACTGATTCCTCCCTGCACAGCGTGCTTGCTTCGGGCAGGAGACTACATTTCATTGACTCCTGTTGTGTGCCTCCCTGCTCCTTATTTTAGGCGTCCCCAAGAAGTTATGAGTGGAACTCTCAAGGTTTTAGATGAAAGAGCCTGTTGTCTTGTTGAATTTTCTCCTTTCTGTCTATATTTAAAGCAAAGGTGGCAGGTAAAAATGCAGTAAAACAAAAGCTCTGTTATAGTGATGTCTTAGGCTAGATTACATCATTCTTTCAGTTTTATTCTAATGGTTTTTATTTTTGTGTTTGTTTAAACTGCTTCTTTGCCTGTATTCCATTGGCACCTGATAGTGGAACTGGGCATGTTGCATTCAACTTCCGATGGGTTCCTAGACACTGGTGGAATCTAGCCCACAAAAATCTATTCAGTGAACTAAATACTGATAACTATTTCCCTGTTTAGATTAAAAGTAGTCCTAATAAAATATATATTATACAATTTTTGAACAATATACCTGTGCAATAATGGGTATTGAGTAGCCATAAGCATCTTGTACTCTTGCTTTTTGGAGATAAGTTTTTTAAAACCTGTCTCAAGCATTTTCAATTTTTTAATACTCTAGTGCATAATTTTAAGCTAACAACTCTTTTAGTCTCTGAAGTGAATGCAACTCATGAACCTTTTTGTTTCCTAAAAGCATAGCTAATACTTTTTAAAATGGATATATGAACTTCCTAATGACCGCTAAACTTCTTGAATCCATATAAAAAACTGTTTAGATCACGTAATTTAGCCTTGCAGCACTGTTTTTATTGTGCAAATAAACTATCAGAAATTGATTTATAAGCTAGTTGTTTCATAGACATGCCTGTTTGTTATGTGTGACTCTGACTGTCGTAGTCTGTATTTCTTCAAAGTACAAGGCCTTCAGACATCTCTTCAGTCATGTCTGTTAGGCTGTTACAATCAGGTACTTCTTCTGGTCATGAAGTTTCCCCAGTTTAATAAAGGCAAGGTGGGGTAATTTGTTGATTTCTACCTGAATGCATCATTAACCATTACAAGAGGGGAAATTAGGGCATGGGTTTGGTGTCTATTTTTTTTCTTTCCCTTTTGGTAAATCTTATTTTTGATGCAAAGGCAGTTCTGTCGCCAGCCAGTCCAGCATGTGTAGACTCTCCCCCCCACCATAAAACAATGAGCACATTCAGGCACAACTCGTGTTTTCAGTTATTAAAAAACGGAGCCGTCTGTCTCTGCCTGTGACTTTAATCTTTAAGCCTTTATTCCCTGTACCCCACCCCCTCTTTCTTTCCCCAACCTTTTGTTTGTGAAGTGCAGAGCTACAGGATATGTGGGCCTGGAGTTTCTGAATGTGTTGTACATTCCCCTGGCAATTACAGATGTTTATAACCCTGACTGATGTTATTTCAGTATTGTGGAGGGTGAAGAGAAAATTAAAGAATGCTTTTTTTTTCTTTGCCCCTAGCAGTCTTGTTTTGGGGGTAGGGATATGTAAACCCTTAATTTCTTAAATCTTGTTCAGCATCATCAGATGGAATATATCTGAGAGCCATACATGAGTCTTCCCATAGCCTGCTGTAATTCTTCTGTTGGGACAGTGTGTGCAGTGTTGTGAAAAAGTACACTAGTACTGGATTTTAGTACAAAACAAGCTCTGTGGTGTGGGGTCCATGACCTTTGGATGCATTATTTCCAAAGACGCGCAAGGTAGCTTAGGGCTTGGAATGCTTTAAGAGCAGAATTACCTTAATTTACACAGAATGGTAGGGGTTGGAAGAGACTTCTGGGGATCATCTAGTCCATCTCCCTGCCAAAGCAGGTTAACCTATATCAGGTTACTCAGGATCACATCCAGGTGGGTTTGGAATCTCTCTAGAGAAGGAGACTCCAAAATCTTTCTGGGTAGCCTGTTTCAGTGCTCCTTCACACTCACAGGAATGAAGTTTTTTTCCTTATGTTTGGATGGAACATGCATCAAAAGTTTGTGCCGTGTGTCCTGTCATTGGGCATCACTGAAGAGGGTCTGACCCCATTATCTTGGCCCATGCCCTTTAGATATTGATAATATATTTCCAGCTTTATGTGGAAACTAGGCTTCTGTAGTTGTTTTTTGTGCCTTTTTAGGTTTGTGGGTTTTTTTTGTAGAAGAGTGATTTAGAGATTCACTAATTGGAGATTTACTTTGTGTTAGTAACTTGCAGGATTGTTCAATAAAATGTATTGTTAGTCTCCTAGAGAGATACTCTTGATCTGTACAAAGTTTCAAATAAATTTCTTATTGGTGTTTCTTGAGCCATGAAACTGTTGGACTTACCTTTGAAAGATACGGCAGAAGAGCAAACAAGAATTCACAGTGAGTTATCCTTTGGCTAGTGGGGATTTTAAGTTAACAAAAAATACTGCATAAAAAGCCTTGCTGTCATCTAAAACTAAAATATGCTTATAGAAATTCTAATGAACTTTTAAGGATGTTTATAATTGAGTAATTCTTCTATGCATCCAGAGGGAGGCAGTAAATGCTCTGTAGTGACAATTCTCCATCCTCTGGGAGGAAGTAACTCAACTAGTTGGTCATTAAGCATAGCACATTCTTTTTATCCTGAGATAATCAAATATGTTGTGTATTGCTTTTGTAAGGGTTTCAGAAATGTGCTGTTTCTCTTTGTATCACAACAAGGTCATGGATGTGATCAAATCCTGGATATGCCAGTGTAATGATATCATCTTGTAAGAATTTTAAGAGCTTGAAAAGATGAAGAGCTGAGTGTGAAATAGCACTGGTACAGAATAGAATTTACAAGAACTTCATAGTTATTCTTTAGGTGTCTGGGTTTTTTCTGCTCTCTGAACCAGTACTGGGCCTGTATGTAACAGTATATTCAAAGATACACAGAAGAACGTTGGGAAATGTTTAAATGTTAAACTTTTTTGCAGAGCTAATACAGACCTTCACTGCCTGAAGCAGCTAATTGGTGTGAAGGAAGAAGTGTGCATGTGGGTAGTGTTTGCCTCTTTATGTAGTACTGATGTCGAAAATTCTGGAAAATAGGCACTTGACACAGAGTTAATGGAGAAAGATAGAGTTACCTTTAATTGGAAGCTTCCACACCTTTAAGATTTTCAATATGGACGCGCATGCCTGCCCCAAGGGATTACACCTTTTATAGATTTTATTGGTAATTAACACATTGATAACCATAGCCAACCCTGGCACTAGGTTTTCCAATGGCCCACCCCCGGTGGTCTTCAGCTCAGCCCCTCGGAGAGAGCCCATGTGGGGCTTGGCCCTCTTCTGTTGTTTTGTCTTCAGGCTATCTGCAGGTGGCTTCTTCAAAACACCATGTCCTTGGTGACGCATGGGAAAGTCCAAAACAGTCCCTTAGGAACAGGCCTAGTGGCTCCTAATATGTGAACAATTCAGGAAGCTTCATATGTCTCTAATAATCCTAGAAATCTACAGAATATACTCAAATCTTTAGGCATCAGTACTGTTTCTGAAACAACCTCAGAAACAATGTGAAGTTACTCCAGTCATCCTTTAATGTCCCGCTTTTCTTTCTGCAGTGCAAACCTCGTTTTGTATGACTGTTGTAATTCATATCATAGGCATACAGGTATGTGCTACTGTAGGCTGAAGCCCTAGGATCCTCTACTTTTAGTGAGGTAGGAGCAATTTCCAGAACTGTAGGTACTGTAGAGGCTTTCACTCATTTGCCTCAATGCTCCAGTGTGTTATCATTGCTGGAGAAACATAAGGTGCAGCATTCCTGAAGCTGGGAACTGTCTGTTTGTCTGACATGCAATGACTCTGGAGACTGAGCAGAATACTCTAGATGCATGGAAGTCTGGCAGAACTGGGGATGGGCTCATGTCCTCATTCATGCGGGTTCAGTGCCTTGTAATTCTTATGGACTTTTGATCTCCTTTTATCTGTTCAGCCGCTATTTTTCTGGCCTTGGAAATAGCTTCAAGAATGATGTCTGTACTCCTTGAGACATAGAGTGGGCAGAATGGTCATGCCTTGTAGTTGTAGTTTTTTGCAGCATTTGGCATTATTGTATGCAAATATTTATTTTTTAACTTGGTGAGAGATCTTGTAGAAAGCAAAAGTAAAGCTTATATGAGTCAAGACTATAAAAAGGGTATTTTTTTAATCTTGTTTCTTCTGAACTGTTTGCTTTTCAGTGTTTACTGTAAGGAGTTTATGGACCTTCAGGGACCACTTATGGTCACTATATGAGGCCCAAGTGTAATGTTATGTTTAATTCTTCAGAGCAGTGCAAAAACACATGTGGCCTTGTTACCAAAGCAAAATACTTCTAAGTAAGTCTGAAACTTGAAGTAATCACTCAGGCCATAGGAAAGCTCACTAGGATTTTGAGCATGCGATATTGTCTGAGGAGGTCAAAGTGGGGTTTTAAAAGTATTATTTTTTTTCTTACTCTGCACCTTTTTTTTCTGGAAGTGTGAGGATATAGTGTTGATTTACTGTAGAACTTACCGCCCCATTGTTTCAGAAACCTTGTTTTATGAACTCTAGACAGAAGAAACGGGGCATTTCACTGTGAACCCCTAAGTTTGAGTCTGATATTGATCAGTGGAATTATAGGTGCCATTTTTTAATGTCATTTGAGAACCCAGAAATTTGACATGACTTTTTCTCATCAAGGATATTTTATAGCATGGATGCTAAATTATGGAACTGAACCTTTTTGTGCTAGGTGTAATGTAGGCACGTGGCACAAAAAAATTTATAACCTATATGGTAACAACAAAATTGTTCTGTGCTTTGTTTTGCAGTCAGGTGTATGAAATAGCCATTTTTCTTACTATATGCCATGGTTTGTACTCCAAGGATGATAAGATGTATAATGATGTTCAGTCTGAAATGTTAGGTATAACTAGTTTTGTGTAGTATCCTACATATTTAACTTTTTAGGCTTTCTGGTATCTGTGTTTGCATATACATATGTATGAATGACACTTAAAGTTAATGTTTGCTAACTAATTCACAATTTATGCACTTTTGACTCAAAGCCAAGAAAGCAAGCAATGCAGCTGAAATACCATGGTGTTGTGAAATTCAGCAAATGCTAACTTTTTCGTAGCAGTCATCTGTGCCTACTCAGAATGATTGTTGCTTTTTCAAGATACGTAGGCTTTTAAAAACTCTACCACAATTAATGTTTTCAGCCTGAAAATAAGTAGGGATCTCTTTTGAACCGTTTATGCCTTGTCAATATAGAAATTCAGGTCTAGTAATAGGTAGTATTACAGAAAAGGACTTTGCTACATATGGAAGAAGCTTCTAGAAGTATACTTACAGTGAAATGGATCCTTTCCTTTTCCGTAGGATGTATCCTTAGCTGTGGCTGCTGCTTTTGCTGTTCTAGCTTATGGATGGGCTGAGAGAAGTTTAGGTGTACTTAGCATCTGTTTTTGTTGGGGGGGAGGGGGAAGTGTAGGAAATTATTCCATTAGCTAAACTGAAAAAACTTGTAGCGATCTCTTTTTGGTAGTGATTTCTGTTGGGGAGCCTTTGGAGGAAGGAGTCTGTTCTATTGTATGTATTTTTCACAAAAATACATGTAACTTTAATGTGTGTTTTACCAGTGCATTTAGTGTGTAATGTGGGCTTCTTGTACCTGCCTTGTTTTGGAATGGTCTCCCCTCTGTAGAGGTTGAAACTGTAGAGGTATTCACACATTTCTCAGGCTGGCGCTTTTGATCTTCCTCAGAATGCATCTTCTCTGTAACCGTCACTGCTGACTGAGCAGTGCAAGCCTTTACTGTTCTCTGAATAAGTAAATTGGGGAGTCATTGGAAAATAGTACACAGAGAGAAGTCAAGTTAACAGCTCAACACAAATTTTTGCCTGTGTTGCAGGGTCAAGTGTACCCTTTTCCCTTATGTTTTCAGAGTAGCCTAGCTCAACTCCCAGGCCTCTTGCACTTGCCTGTTGTGGGCTGGAATGCTCCACTGCTCCCCTGACACTGTAGGTCCTGACCCAGAAGTCTGACAGAATTCACACAAGTTTGAGACTGTAACCAGAAGCATGCAGTGGAAAAAAACAACAAAACTATTCCAAGTATTATTTATTTTGTAGTAAGACTAACACGTGGAGAAGAGGGGGGAAAAAATGGACTTTAAAATAATTGGTCTGCATGCATAGTTATTCTCCTTGAGGCTTACCTTCCCATAATAATGGATTACTTGAGCCCGAGTTCTGCAGGTCATATTAGAAAATACACATGGGCAAGCCTCATTCTACTTTTACGTAGTTTTTTTTGAAGTGTTTTCAGTCTTACAGTATTGTCTCCTCAAAGTAGTTCAGGTTGGAATCAGCATTTGGAATTCATCTGGCTTTACCCCTTAAAAGTGGGCCAGCAATTTCGAAGTGGTCAACCTTTTAATCTAGATCAAGTTTCCCAAAATCACTTGGGGCTTCAAGGATGCCCTAGTGTACAAATCTTATCTGAAGAGGCTAAAGGCAACACAAACTCCTTACAGTCTGTAAAGTCTTGCAAAGGAACTCTTGATGATCTCCTTTCTTCCAGTGTTGTAATGTGCTTTTGAGAGAGCTCTCACTTAAGTTTTTCCTCAGTATGTCAACTCTTCAATATAAACTTACTCCTGTGTGCAATATTGCAATAGCTAGATCAGCATATAATAATTTATTGGAAGATATGCCTTGGTCTTTCTTAGTGTGACCTTCATAGAGGCCTTATCAGCTTTGTTAGTGCTGCTTCAGCATGGCCAATCAAGCTTATTGACATACTCTAATCATTACAGGCATTTCTTCCCTTTGAAGAGTGCAGGCTTTTTTCTGACATGTAGTTAGAACATATTCAATCAAGTAAGACCCTTGGATGACTTGACAAAGGGAGAGGGTGTAGGCTTTTAGTGCCTTAATCCTCTACAGGACAATATTGCATACTTTTTAATCTGGGAGATGAAGTATAAAGTGTATTCCAAGTGGATTCTTGTGAGAGATCTTTTGCAAAAGAACCCTTTTTTTCCTTACTAGCAATTATCTCTTTCCGTCACTTACTATTTGTAGTTTAGTTGAACTCAGGATTACAAATAAACTGTAAAAGACAGGACTTGTTATAATTATGCCCTTATGGTCATCCTGCTTTCTCTTTGTAGCTCTGTTTAGGAAGACCCTTAGTGGATGGTTTTCATTTAAGGGGAATTTGTGCAACCAGCGGTTTCTTTATTGTTCAAAAATCAAATATAATGCGTATAATTCTAAGCTTTATTGTGCGTTTAGAAAGAAGTCTTGTGGGTTGCCAGTCTGACCCTCACAGAGATTTTCTAAGTTATCCAGAATTTGAAGCTGCACAGCTCCCTGCTTGTGCCTTACAGCTGCTGGAATCTTTAGGAATGGCATGCCTGGGAAATGCTGGTGGGACACTTGATCCCCATGAGTTCCTGTTCTTTTCAGAATATTTCCTAGTGAAAATTGTGTCTGTTTTGATCCATGATTTACATTGCTTTACAGAGAGTTTCTTCATGTGTAATTCATTCACTCCAGTTGTGTGCACATCTCTTCCCCCCATCACACCTCCTATTTCTATTTAAATTTTGGGAGACTTCCATAAAATGGCTTTCTTGTTCATCACAATGCTTCCCCTAAAGTACCTAGCAAAATCCTGTGTGACTTGTAGCATCTCCCAAAATGTTACTGTGTATGAAAGCAGAGAATAATTTAGGTATTTTTCCTGAATAAAGATTCTTAAAAAAGCAGGGGAATGGGGCTGGGAAGGGGGAGGTTTCATACTCACTGCATGAGATAGACAATATTTCCTGAGACAGGAGATACTAACCTCAAAGAATTTAAAATAAAACATTGATTTTTTTTGAAAGAGAAATAGGGGAGTTAAAAATGGTAGAATAGTCAGTCTTTTTATCCTATGTGCAGATGAAATTGATTAAACCTTAAAAACTCGCCTCAGTCCACCCGGTTTATTAATTGAAGAATTTCCTCTTCCCCAGAATGGGAAGTGCACATTAAAACAGAGCTTTGCCCCTGAGTAGCAATGATACTTGAGAACGGTACTTTTTCTACAATCCCATTTTCTCTTCTGCACTAGAGGAAATCCTAACATGGTAAAAGCTTTTTTTTTGTTAAGTATATTTAAGGAAGTCCTCTTTCATTTCCTTGTAAAGCATGAAATCAAATTATAGCCCATGATCCACAAGTATTTTATTGCTACATTTCAAATTCTGTTTGCTGCTTCCTTTTGGTGCCAGTGAACAGGAGTTGTACTGTTTGTGCAAAGTCAGCTAAAAAGATTACTACAAACAGGACAGGACACAGTAGCTTAAAGAACCCACAAGTTGTAATCTGTGCCTGTGTTCTCTGCTTGTGGCATGGAAAACCTCCCTTCATTCACATAGGGGCTCAACCTCCTCCTTCCCTCTGCTAGCCCAGGTTTTACTATTTGGAGCCAAGTCAGATTTATATTGACACATAATGGAGAATCCAATGTAGTACTAAAGTTATGCATGCCAAAAGAGTTGTAAATGCTCTAATATTCTTCATCCACACTTGAAGATAAAACAGTTGAGATTCTGCCTGTGTATTGAAAATGCCTTTTAGTTCTCCTTTTCAGTAAGGATGGAATTACTAGCTAGTTTAGTGTCTGGAGTTTATAATCAAATGGTTCTGAAAGTGAACACAGAACACATATAATAAAATGGTAATAAACTTTTGGAGCTAATAAAGTAGTATGAGAGGCTGAAATGCTTTGGGTTTAGGTGTGGGGTGGTTTTTTTGTTTTGTTGGGGTTTTTTGTTTGTTTTTTTTTTTTTAGCCTAGACCTAATAATGCCCTCTAACTTTATTGTAAATGTTGTGCTCTGTTGTAGGGCTCCATCTGTCAGTCTGGCAGCTTGGGTATATAGTGTACAAGCTTGTAAGAGGTTGCACCAACAGAAGATGTTTCCAGTTCATCTATGTGCAGAACTGTAACAAATTCTGTGATTGAGGTTGAAAGAGATTTGTTATTTAAGACATAATATTCTATTCCATAATAAATATGGCAATTACAGTGCTTTACAGTTTTTAAAAATGCAGCCTTTAGGTTGGGTACTCGTATGGTGTTTCCCTGTGAATACTGGTATAGCAGATCTGGTTTTATTAGTTGTATGCTTTTGTGTAAGGATGTGAGACAGTGGCATAAAAACATTGCAGTTTGTCTAGTGTAGCTTCAGTGAGCAAAATCAAATGTGATTTATTTATATAAGCTGTGTGGAAATCAAATTTGGATGTGACACTGCCTAACAGGTTTATGAAGAGTAAATCTAATGCAGGGGATGATTCTCTGCAGCCTTCTTGCCTAGAACTTGGGGGTAGGCCTTTCTATTTCGGTAAAAGTTTGAGGATATAATATACTAAAATAACAAATTGATAGAATGCAATGAAGTCTTTGCTAAAGATTAAAAGTTCATCAGTACCTGCTTTTTAATGCATACTACTCTTCCAAGTTATCTATCTATTCTGGCAGCAACTGGTGAGGTTTTTTTCAGACCAAAAGTGAGAGCTGTCTATGAATGATGGATGCTAGTGGTATAATTTTGCTTTTCCCTTGGACAAACAGAGATGATTGTCAGTTTAGGGAACCTGAGTTTGCTGCCTTCTGCACTTTTGTAACTTGTCATAATCTATGACATCTGATTGAACTAGTCCCGTGAATAGGAGTAATAAATTACTTCCCTGACAACTGTTTATAATCAAGTACTTCCCAAAATTCAGAAGCAGGAGTGGGTTGGATGTGATTGTTCAAAGCAGGGGCCAAATTTCTTCTCTCTTCTGTGAAGGTATTTTTTGCACTGAGTTCTGTGTTCTCAGCCAACTTTTGCAGCACAAATAAGTGCTGCTACCTCTAGATTTAGCTGGCACTTCTTGCAGTCTTCGCTCTGTGCTGCTGGTCTTGTTGCATTTTTCCTGTATCTGGTTGTTGTCCAGATTATCTCTGTTCACTTATCTTTCTTGTTTTTCTTCACTCAAAACTTCTATTATACTCTGGTTTGGGTTTGGTTTTTTCCCTGTGGTTTAGCTGTTTATCTTGCAATATAATTCCATCTTTCCCCACCCCCTTGTGTTTTCTGATGACAACTAGGTTGGCTCATTGGCATTTTACAGGGCTATATCTGAGCTGTATGTCATCACACAAAGTTGTACTCCAATAGCTGATCTTTCTTTTCAAGTAAAGTGAGAAATCACACTAGGAGTACTCTCTCTTTCTGAATTGAACGTTCTTGAACACCTCTTTCATTCATGAAACAAAACATCAGAGGTTACACCCCTGTTTTCTCTGTAGTGGAAATTGTTTGAATACCATTGTTTATTGTTGACTCTATATGACCTGCTTCAATGCAGATAAAATGTTTTTCGTGATTGGTATACTTCCTTATGTGCAGGCCTGCTCTTTGCACATCTCTGCTTCACTTAAAGTAATTTCAAGCCATTTGCCAGCTTTGAGGGTTTGAGGAATGCTCCTCTCTTCCATATCACTATTCTTAACCATCTAGGTCTCCTTTTCTGAGCAAAAGCAAAGCGTTTTGATGATTTAGTTCCGTTTTGCACAGGAGCAAAGATATAGATGGGAGTTATATTTGCTTCCTTCCAATCAATTGGGACCTCTGCAGTCAGTATATTTTTGTCTGGAGTGTTGTGATTATATTTTCTTATGTTTCTGGAGTTTTTCTATGGACTGTACAGTTTTTGGTTTTGTTCATCTTCTCTTTGCTGTGAAGTGCCCTGAGGTAGAAATTCTTGATCATCTAGCAACTGGCTTTATGATTTTTATGGCTCTCTTGAAGTGTTGCTAATGGATTCATAAACATAGCAATTAAAATCATTTGCTTTTTAACAAACGTATTCAAAGCAGAAGTAGTTGGTTTAGTCTTCCAAAGTAAAGTGGCTCTTGTACAGATTTTGTCTACTGTTTTAAGGTAGAGATGCCCTTCCACATATTATGCATATTATTGCCCACTTTTCAAGGCCGGATTTGGATCTGGTTACTTTGGCTTAAGTACTGGAGCATAAGGATTGCCATGCTGTAGTAGTCATAACAGTTAGCTAGAATTTAAGCTGCAGCATTGTTGTTTTACTAGATACGCTTTTCACAGTATTAATAATCAATTTAATGTAAGGATTCATTTTAAGGGTATTACTGGTGCAGTAACAATTACTGTGTGATAGAGGTTAATAAAAAATATGGATGTTATAGTAAGTTTAAAAAAAACACTCAGAAAAGTGCTTGCATTGGGACTGTGAAGTGTTTTGTCCTGCTTGAACTATCTGCATTCCTCTTACTTCCTGTGCTTTAGATCTGCACTTCTTGCCATGGAGAGATATTTGAAATGATGGGTGAAGCCTCTGCAGAAGCTTTGGAAATGTCAAAATTATCCAGCTAGTGCTCTAAATGGTTTAGCATTCTTTATTACAAGATGAAAGCTTTAGCAGGTTGAAAATAGTCATTTGTAACCATAGTGGGGTTTTTCTTGTAGCTCCCACCCACTCATTTACCCATGCACTTCAACCTCAGAATGATTTCCTATCTTGAGTTCATGGGAATTATGAACAAGGGGAGCTGTTGTCATAGCCATTGTAAAAGCCTAAAGGGGGGGGGGGGAAGTTGGAGAGGGTAAAGGAGAACAAGGGACAGTTTTATTGATTTCTTGTTCTTCTGATCAAAAGCTTTAAGGGGAATATTAAAAGTACTTATTCAGAATGCTGTAATTTCATGTGATTCCTAGCCTCTATCATCTTTCAAACTCTGTTTTCCAACAGATGACTTTCTGGTAGTTCAGCTTTAGATTTTGTTCTAGTATTTTGTGTTTAAACTCTCTCAACATTAAAGTCTGTTGCACTTTACTTTTTTCAGTATTCAGAGTATTTAATTTACCTGGAATGGAACAGAAGATTTCTGAATGTTCTGAAGGCCTAAAATTCATCAAAAGCTTCCTTGAAAGCAAATTTAAATCCATGAAATGCAGGTTACATGAGTCAAAGGTTTAAGGGTTCATGACAAAAAATACTTTGAAAAACTAAATCCGTAAGCATGATCTGTTACTTCAGCCTAAAATTTAGGAACTCTTCCGTCTAAGAACTGGATCTGTTTGTGGCTGTGTATGAAGTACATATTCAGGTTAGGTAGATCTGAGTTGGGAGTGAATGATGATATATTGCATGGTTTAAATGATGTTAAGGGATTGTAGGAGCCTCTGGTGGTAGTGACCTTGTTTTTATTTTTAGTGAATTTTGGACTCGGAAGAAATGGTGGGGAAGCAGGGGAAATGCAGATGTAGTTATGTGACATTTAGTTGGCTTTTATTGGGGTTGCTCTGATTGTAAACTAGCTGCAAGGCTGTTGTGTTTCTTTGGCTGCACAGTGTTCTTGCTTGGCTTCTTAGATTATCTTTTTTTGATTGAGACAGATGTCATGCTTGTGTTGCTGCAAGGATAATTTTCTGAATTATCTTTTTAGTGTAGTGATAATACCCTGAAACTTGAAATGTTCTTGTGGAGGGATATGTAAACTGTCACATGCTTCTGTATTTTTGTGGTCCAGTGGTAGCATATAATAGCTGAAGTTCTAAAGGTTTTACTTACTAACAGAGTCATGCATTCAGTGCTTGCTTTGGCTTGCGCTTTGTTCGTATTTCTGGGCATTTGTACATACACTGATAGTTTTGATGGAAGCTATTTGAGAAAATGATGCTGAATCATTTTATGCTGCTGCAATACTGACTGTGAATTCTCCTCCAGGTGCCCAGATTATTGATCTGATGATGCTCGTAATAGATGTGACAAAAGGGATGCAGACACAGTCAGCGGAGTGCTTGGTAATTGGGCAAATTGCCTGCCAGAAGATGGTGGTAGTTCTGAACAAAATAGATCTCATTCCAGAAGGGAAGAGACAAAGTACCATTGAGAAGATGACGAAGAAAATGCAGAAGACCTTGGAAAATACTAAGTAAGTTAAGAGTAATATTAACAGCTAACTTGTTAACAAAACGTTTAACAAAAACACTTTACCCACATTTCCCTTTCAACATGCTTCTAAACATACTGAAACCTCTAGCAAAGTTGAGAGTGGAAAGATTACCAGAAACTCAAATGTAGTCCTGAATTTACATGGTCAAGTATCATGTGTAGAGAAAAATTTTCCTGTAATGAAGGTTTTCAGTTTAAAGGGCTTCTTGGAGTTTAGATGGGATAAACAAAGGCAGAATATCCAGGTGAAAAACTATTGTGTGTTGCTTTGCTTTGGTTTTTTGTTTTCATTTGTGTGTTAGTGTTGGGGCTTTTCCTTAACTGAGGGTGAAAAATATAATTGCCCGTACTAAGGAGAGCAGAGCATTGGAAATTTGGATAATGTAATTTGGCTTTGGCTGGGATGATGTTGGTCAGTCCTGCTAGGTAGATAAATTGAGGCATATGATGAGTGAAGTGCAGTGAGTGGAAATGTGGCTGTTAGAAGTAGAAAGATACAATATGGACACAATATTTATTTAGCAGTTACACAAACTGAAGCACAGCTTGCCATGCTCAGGGGACATTAACTCCCACATTTGTAGCTGTTGGGTCACATTTTGATTTGACAAATCAAAGAAATAGTATTCAGTGTACAGAGGAGAAGATTCCACCAAGTGTATAAAAGCAAAGCTTGGCTGGATATGGCATTTCCTGCTTACCTTATTTATGATGGCAGAGCAATGTCACTTTTCAACTATTGTGACAACTTCCAAAATAGTGACTACTAAGATCTTGGTGTCTTTCCAACTCCTGTGGTGTTTTTGGGTCCATTCATGGTGCTGAGAATGGTACAGAAGTCACCAAGAAAGGCAAATTCTCTTTTGTGGACTTAAACTCCTACAACTTTCAATTCTCCTAGCAGCTGTTGATTTAAGGGCAAATACATATAGGATGGCTTGCTCTTCCCTGTAGATTGCTGCCCCTCATTTTAGGGGAGATAGGAGAGGACTGCAATATATCAAAGCATTTCAGATCACCAATGTTTTTTGTAGCTGTGAATTTGATCAAATTCACAGGTAATCCCAATGGGGATAGTATTGACATAATAGTTAGGAAAAATTTAGAGATAATGGCTTACTTTGACTGTTTGAAAGGTTGATATATAGAATGTGATTTAAGCAGTATTACAATTAATTATTTTTTATATTTCTCATCTATGCCAAGAAGTTAATGATTTTTAAGAGTTTATCTTAGTATACTGCTCAGTTTTAGTTTGCCTTTCAAAATTTGTTTAGTCTTCTTGAATGACAGTAATTACTGCTGAAGGTGGTCCTTCATTCTTGGCTTAGTCCAAGCTTGTATTGAAATGATTGGGGAAAAAAGCTTTCTAGTTGCGTTTTCATAAAAGGAAGACAAATTTATGTAAGGAAACTGGTGTTCAGAAATATTTTTTAATGTACACAGTTTGGATTATGTCTTCTATCTGTACTCCAGAATACAAAGAGGTCTTGGCAGAATGTCTTGAAATTTAGCAAACTTTGTCAAAACTAAAGGGAAAGTGAGTTTTTGAAACGGTTGACGTGCTAAGGTCCTTACTTCTAGTCCTCCTTTAAAATTAGGATTTGTATCAACTGATGATATCATCTATGATTCCACCTGGAGAGAAACAGTCATATAATGTTTTAGGTAATCATTTGAACTCTGAATCCTAGAAATGCTCTTTCATTGAATGTATACATCTGTATAGCCTCATAACAAAAAAAAAATCAGGTTTTGCATGTGCAGTCTGTTCTTTATGGTGCTTGAAGGACTGCTAACCTGGGCTTGATTGTGAAGTGCTTGTTCTGTTGTATCTCAGATGTGTTGTTTCTCGACAGCCTCTTTCCCACTTTTAATTTCCAAATGCATGTTTTTAAACTGGTTTGGTGTTTCTAAACTACTACTATTAGCAGGGAATACACTGAGACCATTTGGCACCTGTCTCTAACCCTAAACACTTGCCAATGAGTGTGGTGTTTTTCTAGCAACAGTTCACTTGTTGTTAATTACTTCTCTGTGCACACAGACATGCATGCACAATTCCACAGCAATAAGCAGATCTGAAGTCTGTTACAGCTATGGAGTAGATGTTGCTGTTGATGCTGGGGCAATTGTAGTGTTGTCAGAAGATTCCATACAAGATGGGGGGGGGGGGAGGGAAAG
>VWZO01009224.1:973991-987226 GCA_013396975.1 Bucco capensis | reverse complement strand
GGGGGGGGGGGGGGAAGGAAAGTAGCATGTAACTCAGGCAGATGTCATGTGCCCTCTTGCATTTGGATTCCTCGTTGAAGGTTATGGCTTTACAGCTAGGATTAGAATTGTTTTAATGAAAGTTGAAACAAGTGCTAGTCTCCGAGTAAAATGCCTTGAATGCAAAGCCATTGCAATAAGACTGGGTAACAGAACAGCTTCTGAAATAAACTGAAGTCTTTTTTTGCCACAGTGTTGAATCAGTGCTAATACTGAACAGGACTGAAGATTTTTTTTTTAGTGAAATCAAGTAGCCCAGCAACTAGCAATTCAAGAAACAAAAATCAGTTATTCACTATGGAGGAAGAACAGGTAAATCAGAATTTAAGGGAGGTTTTGTTTTTTCTTTTGTGGTCAGATGAACCTGGAACTACTTTGCATTGAGTCATATAGAAGATCTGTGGTCTAATGGTGGGAGTCTTTTTCTCTCTTTCAGGTTCTGTGGGTGTCCTATTGTTGCTGTTGCAGCAAAGCCAGGTGGACCAGAAGCCCCAGAGTCTGAGAATCCACTAGGTGTTTCTGAATTAATTGAGGTACATGCTGAAGATTGTAATATAAAACATGCTCAAACTTCTAAGTCTTTTGGAGTACACTGTGTTAGTATCTAGAACTGAGGAACTCCTGCATTAATGTCAGTTTTTTAAGGAACCTGATTCTTTAGGGTTTCCTTCCAGTGAATGGAGAAGTTGAGGTTGTATGCCCCTGAAGTGAATCTCCTTTTTCAACTACTAGGCTTCAATGCCTTTGAGTAGTTGTGTCTTAAGAAACAGCTATCATGTGTGATGAAGTTGATTTTTAAAGTTGTGAAGAATTACAAAACATAATGAGTAACATTAGCTTTAAAATTCTGTCAAATCTTTGGTAGATGTTTTAGAATTGTACCACAGTTAAGAAAACAAAAGTTGTGAAGTCAGACACTCAAAAGTTACAGGTTGGAAACGGTCTCCTTCCTTCTGTGTATTATCCCAGTTTGAGTGCCTGATTCTTTCTTCTGAACAACCCTTACTTCATTCATTGCACAGGATGGACAGGGCTCAACTAGTGAGCAGGTAGTCCATATTTTTTGTTTTAGTTCTCATTATTCTCTGTGTGGCCTCATGACTCCATTCAAATACTGCTCTGCATTCAGAATGATTAATTTCCTCCTGGACTTTTCTTTGGCACACATCACTGTGGTCTTGAGCACTTGGCAAACAGTTAATTTACTTCCAAAAGACCCATAGGAAGCGTAGAGGTGACTTTAATCTATATTTAGATTGAGAAGCTGAGGCACAAAGGGATTAAGTCCACTGAGTTGATTAATTTTGATTGCCAAATTTAAGGAAGCTAGGAACTATTTTGGGATGTACTTGTGGTCAGATCATAGTACCTGCCAATTTTGATAGCTATTGTGAGTGCTTAGCACTTCTCTTAAGCTTTGGAGTTTGTTTCGACAGTCTGAGGTGTATAGTCAACGATTACCTATGGAAAGTTTAATTTTTAAGAGAATGAGGATACATGGGATTTCTGGTCTAGGTATATATACTCTAGAGGAGTAAAACCTGCCTTCATGATGAAACTATCTTTCTCTGATACTCAGCTTTGCTCACTGCATGCCTTGCACATTTGCAAAAGATCAAAAGCATGGCCTGAATTTACTCTGTGCCCTGAATGAGGAAGGATCTGGAAAAGACTATATGATTGTATAACTAACGTTATATCAGACCCATATGAGCAAGAGAAGACCAAGTAAACTGATGTTTCACAGGTATCCTTAGTTGTAGCAATATGGGTTGTTTTTTGATTGCTGGGGTTTTCTTGGGAGGAGAAGGATAAATTCTCAGACTTTCAAAGAACTAATTATATGATAAGTTACAGCATGAAGCTTATACTGTAAAGGGCCAGGATACTTAAACTGGTCTCAGAGAGCTATTTTACAGCTTGTAGTAGACTTGTCACCCTTTCCATGAATAAGTTTTAGGGAAAAGTAGCATTTTTACCATGGAGGGGTGCCACTTATTTGCGTACAGCAGAAAGTAGCCCTAAAACAGAGGCATCGTTCTTTGCAGACTTGTCGAGGTCTGATTTGAATGCTTTGGATGCTACAAGTTTAAAATACCTGTGAACTGCTAAAGTTAGTGCAGTACCAGTCATCAGACATCTAGGGATGTCTGGCCCAGGCAGCCTGGCTTGTACAATGGCAGGATGTTCCACAAAGCTGCGGAGCACTGAATGGCATCCCACCTCTTAGGCACTTGTGGCCTGAGATGGACATGGGATATGATATGATATGGCCTTAGAACAGACTAAACAAGAACTAAGTTGCCCATAGCAGTGCCTAGAGAGGTGAAGATAGGCAAGTCCTTAGTTCTGCATTCATCTGGTTCTGGGTAGATTTGCTGGGATGTTCCCTAGGATTAAAACCTCTGAAGGAATTGCCCATGTTGCAGCTGTTTCTGTCAACTCTGAGACCTATTATTGGAAGAGCTGGCAAATGCTGTGTGAGCCCTGCCACTGAGCTTCAAGGCATTATCCTTTCTGTCCTTAATAAGAGACTCTTTTCATTGTTCTGTCATTGCAATTTGGGCTTAACCTGGGATTTATGACCTTAAAAGCAGACCTAAAAGGCAGTGCCAATATTATATGCTAATATTATAACAGAGACAGATCAAAAGTGAATTTGAGACAGTGAACTAATTCCTGTGAAGCACCGTTGGGTACATGACTGCATTTCTGTAATTGAAGTCTTTTGTCTGTGATGTTGTATTTTAAGAAATACAGTATTTGTCAGCCAAACAGAAATCCTAAACTGATAATTTATCTAGACAATGGTATTTATCTAGATATTTTTCTTAAATGTTTGATCCTCCAAGAAGTGTTAACAGAAATCTGAAGGGGCAATTGGCTTTGAAAACTTAACCAGTATAGTAGTTTTTCTGAGAGGGAGGCAGGGATGGGCTATATGGGGCACTCATATCTGTATAGAAGTTCATATTCACAAAATCAAAAAGCTGAAGTAGCAAAATGCACTGTGAAATTGTACTTTGAAACAGAGGGTGAGGGGATGGGGAAGGGAACATGGATGGGACATACAGGATTCCCCTCCCCCCTTTGCTTTGCTGCAGTGTTTATATTGAGTTTGGCAGCAACTTTACTGCTAGTCGTTTTGCTAACCAAGCTAAATGTGCAGCATCAAATCTTTCTAAAGCAGAAAATCAAACTGCTCCTGCTGCTAAGGGAGTGTCTCCTCTGTGGCACACAGTTAATTTGACATTGGTACCTTCTAAGCTCACTAGGAGATGCCTGGAATCAGTAAAACTGCAGACTTGTTCAATCAATCATCTGCTTGCTTTCCTTTTGCTCTATGGCTGTCATGACTTTTCACCTAGGCATGGTGCTGCTTTTATCTTTTCTTTCAGGTCCTGAAGTCTCAGGCTTACCTGCCATCAAGAGACCCCTCAGGACACTTCCTTATGGCAGTTGACCACTGTTTCTCTATCAAGGGTCAAGGCACAGTGATGACAGGGACTATTCTTTCTGGCTCTGTTAGCCTTGGTGACAATGTGGAGATTCCTGCCCTGAAGGTGAGTCTCTCATTTTCACTCCCCCCAGCTTTTCTTATACAAAGAGACACTCAACAAAGAAGAGAGTGTTCTCTTCCAATCTGAAATTATTCAATTATTTGCAATGTCTGTCTCTCTTTTGGTACTCTTCTGAATGCCAGTTTATACTAGAAAAAGTCATAGAGAATTTTAAATAAGGCAGCCAGTAAAGTCACCTGCTCAATTGTAGTTGAAGACTGACCTAGATTAGCATATTAGACTTTCAAATTCAGAAAAGCAAGGTGGGTGTATTTCCAAGATAGGATGTGTGCAAGGACTGACTGAACAAGGTTTGAGTGAGGTTGCTTTAATTTGAGATGTGCTGCAGTGAGAGAGCTTGCAAAAGAATATGAGTGGGTAGGCTTCCCAAGATGTCTGGAAGTGAAGAAAATGACAAGAAGAGGGCATTGAAATGCTTGATGCACATTCTCTTTGTTTGCTGGGGTTTTAATCAATGTCAGCATGTTCTGGGAGAACTGCTGGGTTGCAGTTGGTGGCTTGCTGCCATTGGGCTTTTTAGAGAGCCTGTAGAAAGTCAAGAGGCCTTTCAATGGTCTTTGAACTGTTTAACTGTTATTACTATTTTATACTATAAAATGTTTGTCTTTTAAGAGGTGGCTTCATGCTTGTACAGGTGAAGCCTATTTCACAGATGCTGATTTGGACTGCTGGTTATATCCTGAGAGTAGTCAGCTTTTGGCTGGGACCCTTTTGGTGCTGTCAGTATTATCCTCAGGTTGTGTTACTGTAAGGACCTTATTCTTTCATTGAGTGGATGTGCTGCTTTCACATTCTTGCCAGTACTTTGTGGGCAAGGTAATGACTCAATGAAGTATTCTGATTTAAACTGAAATAATTTGATGATAGCTGACAATTTTTGGTCAGCCTCTTCAGTGATACCTGTGGCCATCTAGATTATATCATGTTGTCCTTTGTATAAAAAAAACCAAACTGATTTGCATGCTATGGACTCCATTGTATCTGCTTTTTCCGTGGAGCTCCCCATGGCCTGTGTTCTCATCTGCAGCGTACAGCCTGTTCTGGGATCCATGCTTGTAATTCCTGCAGGGACAATGCCTTGCTGGGATTGTAGCTCTGGTTTTAACCTCTCCTGCTTTTCCTCTTGCACCTTCCCTCTTCTGTTTTGTCCTGCTTGCTCTCCTAGGCCTGCCTAGGAGGGACAGGTAGGAGTTAGGAGGCTGATGACTGCTGAGTGATGGCTCCTGCCTGGCAGTGACCTGGCATAGCTAGTTAGCTGTTTCTGGCACAGCACTGGCCAAACTTCCTGTAGCTTTGTGCTCTGGGAGATGAGGGTGAGACAGAGCAAAGTAATTATTTCTTGCAAAGAAAGAATGCATAACTA
The DNA here is from genome assembly GCA_013396975.1 of Bucco capensis. Classification (NCBI taxonomy): domain Eukaryota; kingdom Metazoa; phylum Chordata; class Aves; order Piciformes; family Bucconidae; genus Bucco; species Bucco capensis. The sequence continues at coordinate 982,243 of VWZO01009224.1, read as the reverse complement.
AATTATATTGGGAAATGTGTAGTAATGTGTATATAATTATATCTTCATGTATAGTCCAAGAATATTTTGGAGAAATACGGTTAGGAATTAGTCTACTTTTTGAAAATCCATATGAAAGGGAAAATGACAAAAATATAGTGAATAAGTTGCATATTGTAAAGGGTTTTTTAAAAGAACAATAGGAAAAGGCTTTAAATGGGACTGTAAAAGATGCTTTCTTCCCAGGTGGCTGTGGGGGGAGCAATGAAGTGAAAGACAATTCAGCAGATAAACAGGTCATTGACAAAGAAGCCAGATCACTTCACCTTTATGGTATTGGTATTTTCCCTCAAAGTTTTAGTTACTTTCAATTGCTGTTAATGAATTAATCTTTCCAGTGCCTTGTGTGAAGTAGATGTGTCCACACCTCTGAGTGGTAAGAGTGATGGGTAGAGTTTTGCACAGTGTGTTGCCACTAACAGCCTTGGAATATTCATGTTCCTATTGTACAGGTATGGAAACCAAAGCACAGTAAAAGGAAACAACTTTTGTAAGTTTGAGTTGTGTGTTGTACTTACCCCTGCCAGCATCATGCAGAGTTGGGTTAGGATACCTATAAAAGGTCAAACCTTTCTCAGGCCTGCAAGGTAATGGAGGAAGCACATTTCACAACACGTTGTGGTGTATGACTCTCTCTGACCTTTTTTTGCCCTGACCCTATAGTAACTGAGATTGACAGCTGGTGCCCACTGGGCATTAAGGGACATTACAAAGCAGCTGTTTTTTAAATTTGAAGAACCCTCTCACTAAATGAAGTGGCATCACCTTCCAGTTCTGCTAATGGACTTCGACATTTTTGACCGCTTGAACCTGTACAAAGGAGGGACACAGCAATTAAAAATAAACAGTGACATTCTCAAACGCCCATGCTTGCTCTGATTGAGGCTGAGAGCACCAGCAGTGCATGGATTCCTTTATGTTCTTGCCTATGTAAATTGCCATCTGGGGTTGATTATCCATATAGCGAAAAGAAAAATTATATATATGTTTGGCAAAAAGCTTTGACACAGCAAACAGTTCACTATCCAATTGATTTAGTACTTTTTCCTCACTAGCACTTGAAATCCACCTTGAAGAGTATGAACCTAGGATTTCTGCAACAAAAACGTAGTGTTGGCAGAATTCTGAATGTCTTGGAAGATTATTTCAGTGGCATTTCAATCTCTGCAGTCTTCCACTTTTTATGAAGTGTAACAACTTGTGACATTTTTTATTTCTGCTTTACAAAAGTTCCTGGAGTTTGAATATAAGGATTTTTTCAGTATAGATTAGTTTTATTTTACCGAGAGGTTTGACAATAACTTCAAAATATTTTGATCTTAAGTATATTTTGTTTAATGAATTTTAAGTGAGAATAAATGTTGAATTCTAGTGCTGCTGTGCCTTTTCATAGCATGCTTTAGTTGAAAAAGGAAAGTGTGTTTTTCAGTAGAGGAGAAATATCTTCCTTATTCAGGTGAAAAAAAATCAGTGGCATAAGAACATCAGCTATTTAGAAAGCAAAGAAAAAGTGATAAACCAGGACTTCTGTTCTTATTGCTTGTCTCAGAACAAAAAACAATTCTTGATTCTAAAGGAGTGCAAAATATCGTATGATATGTGGTCTTCCTTCTACACAGTGTTAGTGGATAAAACAGGTAATATGTTAATACTTCGTTAAAGATGTTTTAGGGAACAGCAAATGTTGTGGGTTGGTTAATAAGAATCACTGTCTTAAGCATTGTGAAAAATCATAGAAGGAGTCAAGTCAGCATTGAGTGAGGAGGCAAAGATTCATGTACACAGTTAATGGATTTAAATCTGGTCATCCTCAAATTGTTGACCTGTGATCAAGTGCTGAAGGTATGTAGCAGCCACGAAGCTTTTATGTGGCAGCCAAGTACAAAGACCATTGTTGTGGGTTTTTTAGGACTTGCAGAAACTCTTCTTGTTGCTTTATATTCAAGTTCCTGTTATCTCTGTTTAAAGTAACTACTGACAAATACTAGAGCAAGCTGATGCAAGCTCATTGGAGCCTGGATAAAAGTATGCTGTCATTTTGTACCTTGTTTTGTCAAATTCATGAGTGCCTTTAAGACTGAGTAGGTGTATTACTGGTAGTCTGCTATGTTGCTGTTTTTCTGTAGGGCATCTTGTGGGGGCTTTTGCTGTGTGCTGGAGCTGAATAATGTATCTGGTGTAATACAGTACAAAGTTATTTCTTATGTAATGAATCATGTGGTCACCCAGTCATTGGACTGACCTTGGGAGGCATCGTCTTAGATATTGTCAGTTTTTTGATCTGCTAGGTGGGGCTGAGGTGCTATCATTAAAATGGAGGGGGAATATTCACAGCAGCTCCAACCTTTGCCATCCCTGAGGTGTGTAGTAGATAATTGCCATTATACATGTTGAGCATTTCAAACTCAAAAGTTGCAAACATGTTTATGAGATGTTTCTTTCGTAGTTGGAGAGTAGTCATCCAGGTGTTTTGGTGCTCTGATAGACTTTCAAGAGGTCACCTGAGACATTCAGTATGAAAAATCTGAGGAACTTTCTTCTGTTTATCTAGTAAAGTCTCTTAGTAAATGAAACTGTCAGTTTAAACCAGTAGTGGGTTCTGTCTTGACAAAGGCCTATTTACTATTGTATTATATTCACTTTATGACCTTCTAAGAAGCAACAATTTTTAAGTGTGATACTGAAGTTTCATGTACTTTCACCATATGAAAAGTGTGTTTGGTTGTTTTAAGTTTCTTTGGCTAGATAACCTCAGTCTTACTTGACAAAAATTCTGTAGTTTTTATGTCTAATCCAATAAAAATTTTTCCAGTGTATGACAGAATAACCCAAAAAGTGTTTGGAGGACTCTAGCTATTAAAAGCATTAACAATTTATTTGGTTTTGCCCACATGAGTACTTAAACCTACCCAAAACCCTTACAATTAGTGAGCTATAGTGTGTAAATGAAGTAAGAACTCATTTCAATGTATTTAAGGGTTTCTTGCACAATTAGAGTTGCATGGTTGAGTCTTGTCAGAGAACATTTAAATAACTGAAGAAGTTGAATCAAACTCCCATGAATTGGATCATGAATCCACTTGTGTGTGGACTTCCATGGTGAAATTTTTTACCACTATTATTTTGAGTTGTTCAGCCCTCACAATACACCCTTTCCATAGTCAGACTATCTTGACTGTTTGCACTGCAAATAGATAGATCCCTTTCTAAATTGTTTGAGTGTATGTCTGAATGTTGTTTCTACATCTGTGTTTTCCAGTGTTTCTTGGATTTTTCTTGCCCAGTGCTGATAGGAATAGCCTTTAAATTGCCATCGTTCATTTGCTGGGGAGGAAAAAGTGTACCTTGAACATTTTCTTTTCATTGCTATGCTGTGAAGAAGGGCAGTTCAGAAAATTGGATTGGGGAGAATCAATTAAATATAGCCCATAAAATCCTGAAAAGCAGTTCATAATACATATTAAAATATGTAGGTGATAAAATACAAGAATCTTAAATCCTGAATCAGTAAATTAAACATACACACAATGTTATACAAGAGATTTAATTCAGTACAAGTATTAAAGTGTTTCTTTAATTGTCTGCCACTTATAAAACATGGGCTGTATTTTTTGGAGATTTTTCTCCTTTCCTAGAAAACATCAGTGAATCCTACTGGTTTTTGTATCTGCTGTGGCATTTACTTAAAAGCAAACCAAGCAGGATTTGGCTTATACTGAAAAGTACTCCATTTTCAACATTTAGGATATTATCAGTTGTTTTAGAAGAATTAAACTTCTCAGCACAGTTCTTTGTGGTTAAGTAGAGGATTAAAGACCTGATCCAGTGCCTGTGGAATGAAATTTAGATCTGGCAATAACTTCCCAAATCTTTTTGGCTCAGTCTCTTGAGAGAACAAGAGTAGCAGATGCTGAGCTCTTCCAAGAGATCAGTTCCCTCATTTTCAGTGTATGGTTTTGTAACTTTTTACTGTGTGTGTTTTTTGTTTGTTTTGTTTTCATTTCTGGTTTAGTTCACACTTAAACATAAAACACAAACAAAAAAACCCCACAAACAACCCCATGCCCCCCCCCCCAAAATCTAAAACCAACCAACCAAAACCACCTCACACTAAAATCCCAAGACTACAAAGAACAAGAATCCATTTAAATTTTTAATTAAAAAAAAATTAAAAATCTATTTAACTCTAGCCTTTAAAAAGACTCAGGAAGAGAGAGTTGTGTGGATTTTTTTTTTACTCCCTATTACTGCAGTACAGTGGTTTAGTTCACATTACTTGCAATTTTTTTATTAAGTATCATGTAGGTACAGTGAAAAGAGAGAGCAAGGTAAAGAACTTAGTGTGCTAAAGTTTGTTTTATTCAGGACCAGGGATAAGACATAAGGAAAAGGGAGCTGCGTGTATAGCATAGGATTTTATATTTTTTTTTTTACTTGTTCAGAGCAGAAGGGAAGGAAGCCAGGGGAGAGAAGCCAACCTGAGCAGTGCTAATCCAAACCATACACTCTATTTTTGGAGCTCGTGTGTCTAGTGTGGTCTCTGTAGGCAGAAAAGTGACCAATCACTGATGGCCAATTAACTCTTCAAATACTAAAATTCATCTGCAGTTTTTCTTGGGAGATTTAGATATACCTTGTAAGACAGCTGGGATACAACTGCATTGCTTCTATCCACTTAAACCATCTTTAAATAACTCTCTAGGCTCAAGCCTCCACATAGAAGTGTAGCATTGCTGGAAACAGTACTGTTCTCCATGGTGGACTTTTGCAGTACTTCTGCGATGCTGACTGCTTGTTTAGGATTATCTGCAATGCTGATTGGTTGTGGTTAATGCATAAGATAATTAGAAGTGTATATTTTGTGCAGTTGCTACATAGATAATTTTGCCTTAATTAGAATGTGCAGAGAGTTACAGTGCTTGAGACCAGCATCAGTCAGGGTCAGATGACAAACCTTGGGGTGTTTTTTGAACTTGTTTCCTTAGACTGAAGCTAGGCTTGCTCTAAGGAGAGAAAGGACAAGACCTGATGAAACATTGAGTGGTGGTATGGTCTCGAGGGCTGTTTCTGAAGAAGAGTCAGCAGGTTCTCATACCTCCTCTATAGGATATGCCAGCTCTTGTTGTCCTAGGGCTAAATGTCTTGAATTTGTGGTTTGAAAAGGAGTCCCGGAACAGTCTAAAGTGGTTACTCTGACCAGTGGACCTGTAAGCTGCATACATGAGGAGAAAGATTTTTATAATGTGGTTTAAGCCATGACTAGGGTATAACTGAACAAAAACATACAGGTTATTCCTGTCAAACAGTTACTGCTCCAGTGAGCAAGTTTTGTATTTTGGGGTTTGTGTATCCTGGGGCTCAAAATTAGTTTGAGACTAAGTGAATGGATATTGCTATAGTAATCACAAACTTTCATCCAAATGTCTTTTTTGTTTAAACTTTAAGGTAACTTCTTAAAGCAAGGGATAGCTGGTTTGTATTTGCATAACTTGTTTGTTTAAGCATTGCTTCTGCCTGGTCATTACCTTTATTTTTATTACTTTTAATTTGTCTAGTTGAGTTGTTCTCAATCCAATTCAGCTGGAAACAGACCCACATGTCATTTGAGCAGGAATCTTAGTGGAACACTTGAGTAGTATTTGGAAAGGTAGTCTCCTGTATGGTAAACACAGCAAACAGAGCTTTCACATTGCATTCCTGCTGTGAATGTAACATAGTATGAGTAGACTTAGAGCAGTGAGTAACTATCATGTTTAAGTTCAAGTGCTGGAGGCTTTGGCAAAGTTTCAGTAACCAGAATGAAGGAAGGAAATGTCACTTTTTGTTCTTCCTTGGTCATCCATATACAGTACAATTCATCCTTTGATCAGTCTTTTAAGAAGCAGAACAATTCAGCAAGCACTGCATGAACTAGGCTGTGGTCTGGATATTATAAAGATTAGCTCAGATCTGGATGTTGGCAAAAAAAGGATCTGAGTATTAAAAACATTATTTAACCAAGACTGTTGAAGATAAACGTCTAAATTTGACCAAAAGACAGAAGAAAATGTACTAGTGTGTAAGTGCCCAAGGAATCTATAGTCTATCACCAGAGTATTTAAGTGTTATATAACACCATAGCAAGTCATCTGGATTTCATACCTTCTACTCTGTGCTCCTGAGATGACCCCATTTATAAAACTCTAAATTTTATTCTTTATTACTACTGTGAAAATTACATGAGAATTGACTTTGCTCTTACATGTTTGTTCAGCTCATCACCTGAATCTGTTGTCATATGCTGTAACAGTAACATATATTGTTGAAACTAAATGTAAAATACATCTCCTCAATGGAGTATTCCCATAACTTTATATTGTGATAGCTGGTGTGGTTAGAAATGAAAGAAAAAGTAATCCTAGAGGGAGCCAATACTTACACTATCAGCTGGAATAATATAATTATGTAAGCTACCCAGATAGTAGTGTGATGAACATGATAGGAATGCCTAGATACAGACTTTCATTTGCAGATGTCTGAAATGAAACTGCGAACTCCCAGGCTCTTCATGGTTGTAAAGATTAGCTTGAAGGTGTATGCTGTTGCAGTTGGCTTCTCTTTCTCCTCTAATGAATAAATAATCATAAGTGTTTCACACTTTAAAAATGACAAGGAAAGGTCAGATTGCCTTTTTAGTCACTGTAGCTAACACATAGTTAAGAGCTTAAATTGTAGATTTAAAACTATCAGGCCTTTGTGAAAGTTGAATTTATTAGTTGACCTGACTTCTGTCCAGTCAACCTGTTTTTAAGATGTGTTCTCTATATAGGTTGTATAATATATTCTGCAAAAGAATGGTAGAGGTGGCCTTACTCCTTGTTCAGTTTAGGTGGCAGAAATCAGCCATGAGAACAGATTAATTCCTTGGTAGCAATGCCCCTGTTATATATACAGATACTAATACTTTTTCCCCTCAACAGAAGAGAGACAGAGGTACTAAAAATGATTCAGAAGTTTGGCACTTAGAGTTTGTGTGAAGTTTCAGAACTTCTTAAAGTTTTCCTGTAATTTCTCAGTATTCATCTAATCATTTTGGTTTTGTGTTCTTCATTTCAGTTACTATGTTGTAGTTGCTTTTTCTTAATAGTATGGTAATTATATAATGAATTTCAATAGACTTTTAGGGTAACCATCGCCAGAAGAGATTTTTTCTGATGTGCAACACCTAATACATAGGACTGTTAAATGGTGGCTTGGGGGAAAATGTGCTATTATAAATCATTTCAGTTTTGAAATATGGACATTTATTCCTGGACTATTTTCTTTGCCTAGTTGAAGACATTAACTCTGCTTGTGAAGACTAGTTGACAATAATTTGAAATTTTTGGAGTGAGGTGTATGCAGGTGTACCACAAACACTTAACCACAGGAAAGAGGATTGTGAGGGGAAACTTGAAAATACATCTGTCTTTTTTAGTAAAGGATTTAAATAAATGCCCGACAAGACTAAAATAAAAGCTCAGTTTGGTCCTGAGGCAACACAAAGCAACCCCAGTTAGTCTAAATGCAAAGTAGTACACAGATCTTGGTCAAAATAAAATCAAACACAAAATCTCACCTTGGAATATTTTGCTTTGTATTTTAGGAGAGAATTGGAGTCAGATGATGAATAAGAATGTGTTGTATGATATGCTTGTTTCGCATGTTGCTTTTCTGTTGTTGAGGTGATAATCTTGGGAAGAATTGGTTGTTTAGTTGTACAAAATGAATTAAGGCAGCAAGGACACTCAAATTCATGCTTCATTCCAGTCTTGTCAAAGGCTGCTTGATTGCTTGGGCTTTAGAGAAGGTTATTAAGTATCTTTGCCTCAGGGTAGGTCTTTATAAGTGGAGGTAGAAGAACTTCTCCAGTGTGGTGGTAAGGAGTGGAGTCCTAACTTGCTCTGAACCTTCCAATCTTAGGTAGCATCTCGGGCTCACAGAAGTACAACATGAATTATTCTGATGTGTTAGTATTTCTTAGGCATGCAGTTCCCTAAAGACTGGGAAAATGGTAGAAATCTCCAAGTTGGTAGAAGTGATATCTCTGTTTTTCCTTCTTGCAGCAAATGCTAACAGAGTAATCAAAAGTTCTAAGATACACCTGTAGTCAAACACTTACGTAGTACAAAAAGTTCAGTATTTTTTCAGATATTTGCTTTTATTTGTGTCCTTGCTTTGTTTTTATCTTCACT
>VWZO01009224.1:956957-973911 GCA_013396975.1 Bucco capensis | reverse complement strand
TGTTGAACTTCCACTTTTAAATCCACTGTCCAAATACATATGTGCAGACAGCAGAAAAGTGATTGCCATCTCTAAGATCCCAGGCTCTAGCGCTGCTTTTAGAGAGGCTTTTAAATATTTTAAAATCTAGAGGGTGGGCAAGTCTTGGCAAACTTCAGGTCTATTGCTAGAAATAGAGATAGTAGAAGTAATAAGAGTAACAAACCTCTTAGGGATGACAGTGCTGGCTTCAGTAGCACCTGCCTCTTTGAAACTTACGTATGCTGAACTGATTTGGTGGATTACCAGAAACATTGAGATGTGTTGGTTTGTTGTTTTTTTAAAGGGATGTTTTAGCAGGAAGCTAAGCATACTTTTAAAAAATTATGCTAATTGTCTAGTAAAAACACACAAATGAGTATGAAAGTGTTTCTCTTAATATCCAGGGCCTTAGGGGCTTTTTTGTATTTTTTACACAAGCTTCCTATTTTAATTTTGATTAGAAAAAGCATGATAAATCTGGTGGTTTGTGCTTTTTAAATAAAGATGATTCTGATTCTTTTCTGAGAGTGATATGAAGTTAATATTGGCATGATGTTCTGAAGATTCATATACCTATAGAGAGATGGGCAAAGGAATTGTTGAACTTGAATGGGATGGTGGAGGAAATAAAAGTTAACATATAGGCATAGTTTTGTGGTTAGAGTGACTCATAAGAAAGGCTTAGACCATCTGACATGTACATTACAAACAGTTGTAAAAACATACCATTAGATATCCACAATGTGTAGTGGGCTGAGTTAATGTTGTTTTGAATCCATAATGTTAAAGTTTTCTGGCACAGTGAGTGTAATTCCACAGATCAAATGCTGTATTATTGCTTTTTGTTTTACATTACATTGTTGTCCCTGATGGACGAGGTCCCTTCTGGTCAACTTAGAAGTGAAGTTTTAATCTTGCTTTTTATTTGTTCGTTGTCATCTAGCTGTGCTGACAACAACCAGGGCTTTTTACTGAAGTCATGATTTAGATTTTGGCAGACACAATACATTGATGTGATTAAAACTTTTATAATTATGCACAATGCTTTACAATATGCATGCTTGGTTTTTTTGCCTCTCTTCCTGTATATGGAAAATCAAATCTGGAGAAGGTCAGATTTCTGTTGAAATGTGATAATACTAAGTTTTCCTTAATGTCTCTCTAAGTCTTTGAGTGTGTGGTGGTGATTTTCTGTGATGTGAACTTTTGCATAATTATAATTTTGAACCTATTGGACCTGTATCTTCACATGATCATGTTGAAATGAGTCTTGTATCTCCTGATGTTTTATATACTGTTAAAATTTCTTAAGAATCTTTTGCTTAGAATTTGAATTCGTGTGTGGGATGATTGTTTTGTTGGTTTGTTGGTTGTTTTTTTCAGATTTTGAAAGCAGTGGGTTTTGTAATGCATTTCTTAGCTCTGAAGGAGACATTATAAACATTTAATAGCTTTAAAAGAAGTTTTTTGGAAACCAGGTTATATCTATGGTATGTATTATATGTGAGAGGGTTTTTTGTATTTTTCATTTCAGAAAAGTTGTGGGTGGTTTTTTTATCTACAAAGGTATTGGAGATGAGCTTTTCTCACATCTTTGAGAGTGAGCTTTAGGATCTGGTTCAGATTTTGTTTAATCTTGGCTGTAACACAGTTCAGACTTCTGTGTTAAGATTCTGTCCTTTGGGTTTTTTACCTGTGTTTAAATCAAATATTAAGACTTTGGTTTCTATAGAAGCTGTGAATGGCAAAGGGAAAAAAATTCCCAGTAAATAGCGATTGTGACAAGTGGGATTTGGTTCAGAAGCTGTCTCCTACACTGATAAGAGGAAAGTAGTTTTCAGAGTGCACAGAGGTGGTATAGGAAGTCTTGAAAGTTGAGCGTTGGGTGGGTTGTGTTTTTCCTCTTTTAGAGGGGTGAGAGGTTGTTAGATTTTTCTGACAGAGGTTCTGAAAGTTAGTCATAAAGGAAATTAGATGGACAGAGATGCTGATTATCCCAGTTACCAGTCAAATAATTTCCAGCTACGAGAGCTCAGTGTTCATGTATTAGGCTGCTTTTATTTAAGGGTGGATTTAGTTGTTTAACTGTAAAAAGTGGCCCATGACATAATGTAACTATTTTTTATTTTTGAGTTTAAGACTTTCCCTTGCTGTATTTAAAGAGCATATTAGCTGCTTTTCTCATAGGCAGTTTTTCACGCGGAAGTTCTTTAGTTTAAGTTCCTTGTGCTCTTGATAATAAGAATTCTGCAGTAACCAAAAAAAAAACAAGACCCAGACCAGGCAAATATTGGGGTTTCTGAACCTTCAGAGTAATTTTTTTATCATGTTTTTCTTTACAAATACAACAAGCTTTAGTTTCTGTGAAGCAGACATCTCAGTGAAAATGAGAAGCTGAAACCAGCAGAGGCAGGTGTTGAGCAAATGTCTCCAAAGAGCTCTCGCAAAGCTTGTGTTATAGATCTTCAACTCTTTTTATTAGTTTGCTCAGAATTTCACTTCTCAGGTTTGGACTTAATTGGTGAGTGATTCTGAGACAGACCTCCAGATGTATACCTGTTGCTTAAATCTGATTCCAGCCATTCTTTCAAGTAAGATTTGTTTACTCCTTGTGCATTGTAAGTTTGCTGTGGTACCATCTTCTCAGAGCTAGTGTATTGTTGCTTCAAAATAATTTTAGCTGAAAAAAATTACCAGGCCACACACTTGGAGAATTGTACCTTTTGAACCAGACTTACAAAAACGTGGAGGATGTAAGTGTTCTGAAAGCATGAACCTTTTCAGCCTCAGCAATTATTTTTCATATTAAAAGTCAGCAGATGGAGCCAAAGGCTTGTAGAAAAATTACTTGTGCCGCGTGTATTATTAAACTAAAAACTCCACTAAGTTTCACTAATAATGTTTCTACTGAAATTTAAAACAGCAAAGGTATTTATTTGCTCCTAAACCTCATACTAGCATCCCCTTTTCATTCCCTTGTCTCTCTGCAGAGTGAGAGCTCATGCCTTTGTGTACTGAGGAGTCTAACAAGACTAAAAAGAGTGAAATTTGAGTGGGAACCTGATTTTCTTTGTAGATTTACCTCTGTGGAAGGCTTTCTGCAGCATTGTTTGCTGCTTTATCATAAAAATAGTAGTATATTTTGTCAATATTTTTGCTTTTCTGATAAGGGCAGTAATTGGAATCCACTATTGAGGGTTAGAGTGGAATTCATTACAACCTCATTTCAGTTATTACACAATTGAGAAAGTACTGGGGTTTCATGTTTTTCTTCTGAAGCAACTGAAATAAGCCTTTGCCTTAGATAAAATGTCAGACTTGATAATTCTAATAGGCTAGCCCTATGCTTTTAAATATTAACATCCTTTTGGGATTTAAAATGATACCTTTAGAAAAATAATGTTTTCCAAACAGTGTGCAATTTATCCCACTTTAATAAAATAAGAAAATCAAACGCAATAAGTGGTACCTACCTTTTGCTGGAATAGGGAGAAAAAACTGTCATAGTTACAAAATACGATATCCAGAGGGGATGCAAGAAATGATGTTGCTGACTGAACAGAGAATATTCCAGTGGTACAGTATTGTTCTGCCTTTTAGTAAAGACAAAAATGAAAATGCTAAGTGACTAATGGTAGTAATTTCGTTTAGCTATTAAACTTCATTAATTTTTCTCCACAGTTTAATCTTTTGAAGGTTTATGAAATGTATGTATGTTTCACATAGAATACACAGTAAGTGGTATATAAATATATGGTTTTAACTAATTGCACATATTTTTTATCCTCATTTCTGTTTTACTGATTCTTGAAGGCAGGTCTCTTTAGCTTGGAGCAAGCATCTACCTAAAGTGACTTTGGAAACTTGGTATACTGGCCAAGCTAAAAGCTTTTCTTATTTTTCTGTTTATTTCTGGCCTTATCTGTGTTTAAATTTTTTCTCCTCCTGTTGAAAGATAGTGATAAAACTTCAGCTAGTTGGTACCATCTTGCTGACTTCATTTCCTGTAGTCAACAATGGCTCTAAGTAGCAAGGGTTTCTAACATGGGTATTTTGAATGATATGACCAGTTCTTAGTTTCAGATTCACTCCTGTCTTACTGTAGGCTTTTCCTGTTAGACCTTTTTCTTCCTGAATAAAGGTACTCAGTCACTTCCAATAAAGTCAATTTCCTTTGACCCAATTCAAATGGCTTGGAAAAAAACCTCATAAAATGAAGGACTAGAGAGTGCATCCTGAATTATCTTAGTCCCGTCTCCTAAAATTGCAAGTAACCAAATCTTGCAGTCTCACTGTAAATGAGTATCTTTATATTTGCTGTAGGAGAATATTACTACGTCTTTTAGAATAAAGAGAATAAATAAGCTTGTCATATAGGAAGACAGAGTGCTTTTTACTGTACTTAAGAGACTTGTGGATATGCAGTGCAAGCTCAGCATTGATGTGCACAGAGATAAATGCTCGTATCCTCTGTGTAATATTGCTGTTAAAGATGAGAGCAAATGCTGTGTTGGTTTTTGAGAAAAGGATGTTTTGGCTAATGAAGAAACAGTCAGTGGATGTGCTGGCTGGTACAGTAATGTCTCCTTAGCAGAGGCACAGTACAAAAAGCAGTGATAACTCCCTGGTGTTAGTGGTGTGCATTTTCAATTCCAAGTGTTGCCTTTTTGTGTCCTCCTGAAATGTTGTTCTGTTACTAGGTGCATCTCCTAGATTTTAGTAATGAGCAAACCTAACTGGGTGTGTTTTAACTCTTTGCTTCAGGGATGTCTACTTCCATACTGTATGAGTTGTCCTTGGGCATCTCTTAATTTTAAATTGAGAAGGTGCATACAATTCCAACATATATAATGTATTGAAAGTCATAATGCAGTTTTGCACTACTGAGGAACTCCATGATCTCCCTCAATATTTTTGGGGAATGAGAGCTCTGAGAGCCAGTGATTACAGTGAAAAATCTGCAAATGAGCGAACTTGGTTATGAAGAAGTGCTTCTAAAAATTCTGATGAGACTTTTAAAACTACAGTAGCAAAAAAAAAATATCCTGAATAATATAGTGAACAAGGAAAAATTTTTGCATTGGTGGATAGGCTAGATATGCTTCTTTTGGACTCTATCCAGTCATCTCAGAGGATTTATTGTGGCCTGCACACTTTGGATTACATGTAATTTCAACTCTAATTTAAAAAGAAAAGGTTCCAGTTTTTAAGACTGAGGGAGTGACAGTTGCAGTTTTCTAGTCCTGACTGCAGACAGAGCAGACATGTGAAATCTTCTTCCAGTCTTGGAATGATAATTTTGAAGCCTGCTTGTGCTACTCTGAAATGTCATTGGCCAATTCAGTGAAGGTCATCTCAGCAGATGTGACTAGGCAAACCACAGCCATGAGACCAAAAGGATAGGAAGTGGAAGACTATGGCAGGAGAGAAATGTAGCAGAAGAAGAGAGATATATAGATAAAGGAAAAACAGAATAAAAAAGGCAAGAAAAGCTGGCTTTGGTGTGCTGCAATGTTGGATAAAGTATTCAAAGATAGTTGATATGTGAAATACCTTTACATGCCAGCATTAACAATCCACTCTTCATTCATAGGCTTTAGATTGTCCTCCTTATGTTTAGCTGTATCTGCCATATCTATTCCTATCTCTATGTTGCAGCCTCAGTAAGCCTATTTTTAAGGTCCCTTCATGGACCGTATTTAACTTCCTTCTAAAAGACCCATAATGAATTAATATGACTTATAAATTGACAACTGTTTTCCATCTCTTTTTCCTGACTGATGACAATTTCCTTGTCCTTGATATATCAACTTGCAGAGAAGATTTTCCTCAAGGTTTTTGAAAAAATTTTCTGCCAGTGAGTCCTAAACCAATAAATAAATAAAAGCACCAACAAAAGAAAAATTGTATTTTGTTCATAGTTTATCCTGAATATTTTGGTAAACATCGCATTAGCCAAGAGAATCCTGTTGAGCATTCACTGTGCCTCAGTGGTACTTACACATCTCTGGATGGTTGGCTTGTTCCCATTTCCTGAGTTGCAGTAGCTTTCCCATGCCCTGTATTTCTATTAAAGTTATCTGTGATATTTGATACTGGAAAATGAAATTACTTGTTTTAAAGAAATAATCTGTTGAGGTACTCAGAAGTACTGACATATGTTGGTGACAGCTGTAATTCTTTGGATCTTGATGAAGGCTTAAAAAAAAAAATCAAGTCAGTAGTACTGCTGCTTGAAGTGGGGAATATGTGTAAAACGTAGAAATATTTATTCACCGGACAACAGCTGAAAGGTTTAGGCAAATAGAAAGTGTGTTTAACATAATAGTTTGGAGTTCTATGGTTTGATTACAGTCATTGTCAGAATATACTAGTTAGGCTTGCAGTACCTATTGGGGAATTTTCTTTTCTAATGGAACATAGGTCTTTCTCAAATTGGACAGGTCTTCCACAGCAAGTTAACAAATCCTTGAGAGGTGAAGAAGTCGCAACTATAGGTCGATTGTAAATGCTTGTTGTATCAGAGGTGAGGGACCCTTTTCATGAGTTAATCAAAAAGACCTATGCAAACAAGCAAGAAGATTTTTCTTTCTCAGTCAGTCACTACTGTTACAGAGCCTGACATTGTTAGGTGAACCTTTGTGATCTCATAGGCTACTGCATACTCTTGTGTGCCAGACCCTTCTTAATAAAAATGTGGGGCACTGCATACACAAATTCATAGCAGCTGTCACAGCTGGGCTGTGGTGAAGTTTGGTCAAGACCCTTTGAACTTTTTATTTCACACTAATCCCGTTTAGTGTGATCAATATATGAACCTCCAGCTCCTTAGTCTGTTAATTAGGTGTCAAGTGTTGGGTTGGCTAGTGTCAGGCTGTAAAATACAAACACAGAAGAGACTATCAGTGGGGAAGTGAAGTGTTTATTGTCTGAGTGTATAAGAGCTATTCGGATCTGAAAAGTTGCATTTGTTGGCTGAGATGTCCTTAGGGATCTCAAGAGTCTTTTGTTTGTCTCGGAAAGGTAAATGTATAGTAAAATAAGCATTTTACCAAAAATAGTGGTGCAGTTGGGAGCTGCAGCATAACATGAAAGCTCCAATTCTACTAAGAAATTGATGTTAGAATAGGCTTTTGCTTACCTCCTCCCACCTTTCTCTGTTAATAAAAATGTTTAATAATTGCTCTGGTAACTGTTTTCATTAGGTTAAGATGGGTGTCCTTTCTTGTTATGCTTATGTACATCTAAAATGAAGCTTCTAAGACTTTGCCAATGTTTATTTTAACTTGTGCTTTGTAGCTTTCAGGGAATAGACAGGCTAACTTACACTTAGATCTTCATTTCCCCATCTCAAAGAATCTTGGGAGTTTTTTGAACTCCCCCATCTTTAGTTCTCTATCATTCAGGGAAGGATAAATATGCAGAATGATATTTCAGCTTTCATGCATTTTTTGGGTTCCTTTATTTCAGTCTTCTAGTGACAGAAAGGACTGGGGAGTTGAGTAGTTTGTTTCATCTCCTTTGAAGAAAACCTTAAATTTATAATCCTAGATCAGACCTTTCCTATAACTCATGCAACTCATCCTGTTAACCATTTTAAAATATGGCACTGCTATTTCATTAAACAACATCCAGGAATAATTAGTTCAGCAACGATGCCTTGGAACAAAAGCCCTTGATTTCATTTAACTTTATAGGTTGGTCTCGTTTGATCTGCAAGAACACATCTGGGGCCTTTAAGAATGCAGAAAGAAAAATATTAAATGTTTAGTAAGGCTGTGGGTGAAGGTTTCAAAGCACAGTAACCCTTTGGTACCAGGGTGTAGCTCAGAGGCAAAAGTGTGAATTTCTTATTTGGTAAGATATCATGTGACACCTTTTTGGAGTGAATGCTGGTTTTGCTACCTGATGACTGCTGTGTTTTGGCTTTATCTCCAGTTTCAGGAGATGTAGTCTCTTCATTCTTCTCCCAGTTTTTCTCCTGCGTTTTTCTGCCCTTCTACTCACTTTCTTCCCCTAGCTGTATGTGAGTGGATTGATTAGAGCCATTATTGCAAACCTTACTTTTTAACTATATCTGTGCATTAGAGTGTGGAATTTTTTTGTCTCAAACTTTGCACTGTACTGCTTTGTTCTATTAATAGCTTAATAGGATGTGCCAAGGTGGTAGGGATGAATCCATTCCTTTTTTACTCTGAACTTAACTGCCTAGATTTGGAAAATATCATTCAATGCAGAGGATATAAAATAACTTGTCTAATCTTAATTGCTGTTACTGACTGGTATTAGAAATTGCTTAGCAATTCAACTCTTTAAAATTTGTCACTAAAAAAATCTTACCTTAAGGAAAAGCTATAAAGATTTTCTATACTGATTTAGTTTCTATTTCATAAACTAAAAATTATTGCAAAAATTCTTGTCTGATAGTAATTAATTCCTTTTTCTTCAAATAGCAGAGGTATTTTTTTTGCTTGTAATTAGTACAAGAAATTCACTACGAGTACCACGGTATCATTTGATTTGTACTGATGTGCATACTTGTGTTTGCTTGTTTGCTACATTGCACTGGAGTGCTGTTGTGTTTATTTTCCAAATATTTCATAGAAAATGTACAAATCATCATGATTAATACTAATGTTTGCCATAGCTAACGAAGCCTACCAGATCTCTCAGTAATTATTCACCACCTTTGTTTAATTTCGCATAAATCATGACTTCTATTAATGAACTTATTTTAGAGAAGGGATAGAAGGATTTTGTTCATGAGAAAGAAATGAGCAAATTAACTTTGATCTTGTTTTTCCCCTTAACCTGTGAAAATACAAGTGGGAAGAGTTGAAAATATTATTTTTCATTACAGGTTTTATTTTTAAATGCAGCTTTATGTTCACTCTGTGTTTGTTTTCCTTAGTGAGCCTTTAACTCCAAGGTTGTGACCCAATAATGACCTTCTCTTTCCACTCTCAATTGCTTTTGACCTACTCCATTAAGTAAAAAGAAATAACCCAACAGAAGGGTAACCAGATCACTGCTACCACACCAAGGAAACAGGCAGGCTTTGGGATGCTCTTCTTTAATCTCTCCATCCACAGAGCCTTCATTTTAATTTGCAAAATTGAACCCAGATCGAGAGCAGTAAAGCCTGAATACGGTAAATATTCATGCCTCAGTGATCTAGAGTGGCTCCATTACATTTCAGAGATTGGGAGAATTACCTTTTGGATTATGTATATTCATGGGCTGATTTTTATTTGAGATATAATATTACTCGCATTGGGCTACATGTCACACATTCGCCCAAACCCAGGCTGCTCACAAAGCTCCTGATGTTCCTTACATGTAAAAAAGTTTTGCAACCTTACCCTGTAGTTTCCTCCCTTTTCTGCTTTTTCAAAGACTGGTAGTAAACAAATTTTTTTCAAAGAAAAAAATCCTACCAAAAGTTCTTCTATAAAACCTTCAACTCTGTGTTTACTGTGATATATTCTTTTGCATATAACTTTCAAGTTTTCAGATAAAAGTAGTAGTATTGTTCTAAAACTAAATCTATTTGGAAAATAGAGTTCAGTTCATTCTGTTGGAAGAAGAAAATTCCAGACAACCTTTCTTTTTTGCACTAGTTTTGACAACTTCTTGAATTTTTTCTTTGAAAAATGTTTTATTGAAATGTTTTTAGTAAGTTGCATACATTTTAATTGGTATGTAAATGTTAAGCTTATTCTATGTCATAGTTTTATTATGGCTCTGACATTCTCTGCCTGGATGCTTGCTAGCTGAACTCATTGGCAGTCTCGTTTGGGTCTGTTACTTGATGTGTGCTTGTCCTTCTCATTTCCCTTACTCCCTGCTCTCCTCTACTCCTTCTTGTTACCCTGCAAACACTTCTGGCTCACAGCAGTGGCTTCTCCTGAATGGCTGCTAATCTCTGATGCCTGCTGCAGGCAGCAGACACACAGGCAGTGAGCGTCCCCTGTTTGGAGATGACAGAAGAAATACACTCTCTACTTTGCAGATGGGTAGGAAGCACTAAATCCAAGACAGATAATGCAGTGCGCCAGCCAGTCTGAGATGGGCTCTCATCATCAAAAGCAAGTATGAGAGGAGACGATTGCAGAGAGACAGCACAAGACAGTCACCTCCTTCCTCCTGAGCACAGCCCCGCTCCCTGCAGCAGATGACTGAGCTGGGACCCTCCAACAGGCTTTTCTGACATCCCATTTTCCCTTCTGGGTAGCAGAGAGTAGGAACAGCAATTGCTCTTGGAATTTCTGCCAGGCACCTGCATATGGACCACAGTGGCTAAGAGCTGTTGGCCCTTTTCAGGGAGTTGTGGGTGGTAAGCTTTTCATGGTGAGGATTTCAAGCAAAGCATTACAGTGTAAGCCATGAAGCCTTAGCTCTCACCTCAGTGCAGAAGAGTGCTTTGGAAGTACCAAGAACCCTGTGAGTTCCAACAGGCATCTTGCTGCTGGGACCAGATTAACTTCTGCCGTTGCTACAGTACAAACAACCCCCAGCAGAAAAACATTCAAGTGGTACAACCACTGTGTAGTTAAGAAGACCTCCTGTGTGCAGGAAGCAGTAAAATCCAAGATCTCACCAATGAGGTGAGCTCCTTCATTGTTTTGCAGGTAACTAGCAATAGGACAAGAGAAAATGACAAGTTGTGTCAGGGGAGGTTCAAGTTGGCTGTCAGGAAAAGGTTTTCCCCTGAAAAAGAGATTAAGCTTTGGAACAGGCTCCTCAAGTAAGTGGTGGAGTCACCATTGCTGGAGGTATTCAAAAAATGTGTAGATGGGGCACTTTGTGTCATGGCTTAGTGGACATGGGGTGTTGGGTCCATAGTTGGACTTGATCTTGAAGGTCTTTTCCGACCTTATGATTCTGTGCTTCAATTCTATTGTCCCTGTATTACAGAACAAAACAGGAGTGAATTTCTTAGTGAAGTTTGTAGCAAGTTTTATAATGGCATCAGTGTTTTCCATGTTTATCTGCTTTGTTTGCATGCAATAGTCTTTCTTTAAAGTTGCACTTGGTACTGTTCAATTTCTTTTGTCTTAATGACTAATTCCCCATAAGAAAAGTAAAACTTGTTTCTAGTGAATTGCTAAAATGGGTCTTGCACTGTTTTCATGGACAAGATTAGATAGAAGTGGTTTGTTTTACTGTTGGCATTTTGAAAACGTAGTTGTGCTTGAAACAAATGAACTGGTCTCAGTTCTAAATTCCAATTGCACAGGACACAATGCTCTGAAGTATTTAAGATTATTCTGTAGGATGGACTGAGTGATCCATCCCCAACTCCTTACTTGGAATTTCTGTTGCTGTAAAGCTAAAGAAAATACGTGAAATGTACAACTGCTGTAACTTTTGGAGATCCCTTACATAAGGAAACTAGATATGCATAAGAGAAACAAATCTAGTAGTGAGGGCTAGGTGCATCCTTTTCAGTGCTTCCAGATTTGTATTTTAAAGGCTAGACAAAACAAAGATGAATTTTAGTGATGTACTTCAGTGTCTTGAAGAAAAAAAACCCTCTACATTTGGAGTATTTTTAAACCATGGATGAATATCTTTGCCAGTCAGGGTCAGAGTGAAATGGAATGAAATACTGTATGATGTTCATTGTCTGCTCAGAAAACAGGAAGTTAGTGATTTAAAGCTACTCTGGCTCTTGTTATTTGATCTAGTGGGTGCAGATCAACTCACTGATTCACTTCTCAGCTGGTTCTGTGTCTGATCTTTTAAAGGAGATGCAATTCCAATTCGATTCTTGCGTGATCTAACCCACCTTCTCAGTCTCTGAAGCATACTCTGTTATTCTGGTCAGATTCTAATTTCTACATATGTTGTATTCTTGGAACAGAGTTTAGGGGCTGTTCAGATACTGTGCTGTATACTAGTGAGTGTTCAAGTCCTAGTGATGAGTAGCTACTAAAAATGGCTTAAGACTGTTCTGATGTCAATTAAGATCATACCAAACTAGGTTGGTCTAGGCTTTTTAGTGAGGGTTTTTTTTCTTAAGTGAGCTCCTCTCCTGATCTCTATTTTCATAATATTCTGTAGATTCTCCAAGAATCCTCAGGAATTGCTGTGCCATTTGATTTGAAAAATGTTGCAATTATAATTTCTTATAATCTGAAAAAGGACATTTCTTTTGGTTTTGGTTAGCAGCCAGAGATCCAGGGAACCCAAACAATATTTGTAGTGGTGAAGCTCATGGCCACTTAGTTGTATAATTATGATTTTAAGGTGGAATACAGAATTTTTGTTGTTTTCTAGAAGCTGTGTAGCTGCTAGATTTTTTCTCTTTTTCATATCAGCTTTCTCTATATTATCTGTGACCATTTTTTGCTGACTTAGAGAGCTCTTCATGTTCCAGTTACTGAAGGTTTTAATTCAGGCAATAGATCTTTCATCTATTTTGGTTTAAGTTTCTGTAATTTGTTCCTCTCTGAGTTTTTCTTCCCTTCTTTTTTTTTCTACAGTCTTTTATTATTGCATAGTTTGGTGCTCTTGACAATAGGCATACTGTATGAAGCCAAGGCATATACTGTATGTAAGACAGCACGCTTCGTAGAAAAAGATGGAAAACGTAATTTTGCTTCCACTTAATGCATTGTATCCATGATGTGGGGGAAAAAACCTGATACATTCAGTGCTATCCTGAGACTAAATAGTTCTGTAATTAAGATTATGGTTAACTTCTCTAGACTGTTTCGAGTTATTTAACCTAAATGATGTGTTCTAAGCTGTGTGACATACTGAGGGTGAAGCTCCGATCTGCTGAGTCCAGTCCTTTTTGTTTGGGATTCTCTTCATCAGCGCTAGTGTATTTTGGTTTCTTGCTTTCAGGAATTAGAAGATCAATGGGGTTGGCCAGGATTAGCAGATGGGCTACCAAGGGACAGGCAGTGGTGTGAGATTGATTTGAGGACAGCTCCAGCTGAATAAGACAGATACTAATGGCTTGAATGCTGAGAATTGCACAGTAGCATTTGATGTAAACCTTTTTGATAGCTGTAGAATTGGTACTAAGAAAAGGGAGAAAGAAATTTATTCGGAGTTGGAAACTGTTCTAGCAATGCTCTTCTGTATGCATTCACAGTAAAATCTATTGTATGCTGATAAAGGCATCCTAAAGAAATGATCTCTGGAATGGAGCATTCCCATGGAGAGTTCTGTTCTTGGATCTGAATCTTGAGGTTTCAGCTTTTCAAAAATATGTTGTTTATAATTTTTCTGTACTAAGGACTCTTTTCCAAGTACTTAATATTTATTTAGGAGACAATTTTTTTATTGCCAAAAAAGTAAAAGTATTAAAAGCTATCTAAGGTAGGAACTTCAAGCTGAGTGGTTAGATGTCCAAACATCTAGCATTAGCATGAATGCAGCAGGTGACAACCTGTGGTCAGTGTTGTACAAATACAATATAAGGCAAGGGGTTTTGTTCTGAATATTTTACAGTTGAATTCAACCAAGTCAAAGATGTGCATGAAACTATTTTCGTAGAAGAGGTGGGAAAACAGTAACATAGGTGCATGGATGGGTATTACACTGCTAAACTTTTGATGGTACAGGTGCTTAGGGGGAATACATTGAGTAAACTGTTCTGTGGTTGTGCTGTTCTATTGATTTGCAGATGGTATGTAGGAATTGCAGCAAAGCACAGATTATACAAGCATCAGCCTAATTGTGGCCATGATAATCTTTCAATCTCATGAGCAGAAGTAGAATAAGCTAAGAGGTTCAAACCTGTGGTAATTCTAAATGATGGGATGTGTTCTCTGTTCACTGTATACCTTTTGAACTGTGAACTCTTCTACAAGGTCACTCACGTTACAAGAGTGCAGGGGTGATGTGTTTTTGATGCACTTTTGTGCAATTAATTGCTGCTTTTTTCTTACTGTTTCATCAACAGGTGATAAAGAAAGTCAAGTCCATGCAGATGTTCCATACTCCTGTGACTTATGCTATGCAGGGTGACAGAGTAGGTATCTGTGTAACCCAGTTTGATCCCAAACTGCTAGAACGAGGCCTGATTTGCACCCCAGAATCACTTCATACCATCCATGCTGCAATAATTTCCCTGAAGAAAATCCAGTATTTTCGAGGAGCTCTTCAGACCAAGGCCAAGTTTCATATCACAGTTGGTCATGAAACAGTTATGGGAAGAGTGATGTTTTTCAGTCCAGCCCCTGATGACTTCAATAAAGAAATACAAGAAAATGTTTTTGATTTTGAAAAAGATTATCTTTATCAAGAGGAATATTTGTCCAAGGACTCAAATTCTTCAGAGGAGAACAAAAATGACCAGGCAGAAGTTCAGCTCCCAAGACAACAGTGGGCTTTGCTAGAATTTGAAAAACCAGTCACTTGTCCAAAACTGTGCCTTGTAATTGGCTCCAAGCTGGATGCAGATATCCACACAAATAACTGCAGGTTGGCATTCCATGGGGTGCTGCTCCAAGGCATGGAAGACAAGAACTACACAGAGAGTTTCCTTCCAAAGCTGAAAGTGTACAAACTGAAGCACAAAGAAGGACAAGTGGAAAGGGTAAGCTGCCTCTTTAATGCTATACATGGGAAGGGGAAAATATTTGTTCTGTGTAAGTACATATATTGGTGGCCTGTAGAATTTTCACTCTTATGTCCCAGAGTCTGTATACACATTTTTCTTATGTTTGTATACCTAATGTATTACATCTTGTCTGCTTGCTAACAGAAATCATTGCTTAAAAGTGACCAGTTTATTCAGTTCAATGCAGTGTTGAGTTATTTGGTGCTGTTTTTTTCATTGATCCTTTTGATGTCTAGCTGCTCTGTTCTTCCTGCAAACTTACTTTGTGTACATCCCTAAGTGGCTCATCTGTTCTCCTCCCAGTTGACAAAACATCCAACTTTCCATTGACAAATTTACAACTGAAGTACACTGAAAACGTGGAGACAGTGTAAAACAAACACTAATGTCTTTCATGCATTTTTCTCATTTTGTTAGATAAGTACCTCAATTATTAACCTTTATTTTAATAGGCAAAAAGAATCTCTTACAAGATGCCATACAGACCTATAGCATGCTGACATGGAGAGCTTGGAGCCTTGATTAATGCACGTTGTTTCCATGTTGTAAAAGTGTTAATCTGCTGTAGTGTATGTACTTGACCCACCTCATGGTCGCAGAAAATAGAGATGCTTTCTGGAGGACTTAGCATCTACAATAAAATTGTAACTTTGTGCTGTCCCATCAGAATGGAGAGAAGCACTGTCTGTGGTGGCTGGTGTTCAGTCCTGACACTGGTGGAGAACTACTTGTTTATACATTCCATAGTGGAATTTTTCATAGTGAATGGTTTAGGTGGAGATGTAAAATATATAAATAATTTGCTCCTAAATGAGCAGAGTTATTGTAAACGTTAGCAAATGTTTACTTGATGTATTAGTGTAGTAGGTATTTTATGAACTTTTGGATAAAGAACTATTAATTTTTATTTTCCTGATACAAAATCTGATTGTTGGAAGAAAATGTTTATCTTTCTTACTACTTTTCAAAATTCCATAAAGCTGTGCTGAGTTGCTGCATAATGTCTCTCATTGTTTTACTGTAGGAGACTAAACACTTAGCATACTTTACTTTGTTTGCAGTTTATAATGCATTCTTGAATATTTTTTGTTTGCTCTATTAATCTAAAAGTAAAAGATAAACAAAGATCCCTGTCAGGGGATGATTTTGAATTAGTGAGGTTCTTCTCTAAACACCTCACTGCATTAAGAGAACCTCCCCCCAAAATAAAGGTGCTTTCATTTTATGTTGCTGGTTTAGCTTTGCCTTTTGGTTTGTATTTTTGGTGTTTTTGAGGTTTTTTGTTTTGGGTAGAGTTTTGGAGTTTGGGATTTTTTTTGTTCTAAAGAATTTTTTTCTTTGAATTTCCACTACCAACTTTGGAGGCCATTCTTTTCAAAGGAACTGCAAAGCTGTCGTGGTGTGTTGGTTTTTTGGATGCCGGTTTTGTCACTAAGAGGGGGGAGGTAGTTGGAAGATATATGTAGCTTTCTGAAAAAGTCACCGTTAATGTGAGTTGCCTGGGACAGTCAGAATGAGTTTTGGTAGCAGATGTATTGTTTCCTTTTCGTTGAAATGGCTGGTGCTCGCTCTCTCTCTTAGGCTGATAGCGACACTGAACAGGAACAATAGGTCCAAAGTATTCTGTCTTCTGAGTTGCAGAGAAGCTCTAGACTAAATGCATGTGCCAGGATACAAGTTTTTCTGATGCTCTAGAGCTATCTGAATTCGTGAAACATTTGCCTTTGTCTTTGGGAGAGCTGGTGGGAAGAGAATTGTGCCAGTTATAAAGGGTCTGCTGGGGGAAGTACGGCACTAGTTGAGGTAGCTACCGTTAAGCCTTTGCTTTTGCAGAGGAGAGAGCAGCAGGAACAATTGGGTGGTACAGGGACTTATTTTAGTGCACATAGTCACTAGCTAATAGAAAATCTGAATCAGCTGGTCCCACCCTGCTGCTGATGGATGGCTGGAGATTAGGATCGCTGAATTTAGGGTGTCTATTCTTGGCACTGGTACAGGAAAATTTCTTTCTCTGTTGAGCAAGGAAGCTCCCCCCCTTTTCACCATCCCTGGGGAGGCATAAAAATAATAATAATTAAAAAATACATGTTACCTTCACGAGAAATGAACTTTTCCTCCAGAGAATACTGCCAGGGAAAATTAGCTTCACAGCTTCCTGAAAGGCTGGGAGAGAGGGAGGCACAGGGGCATATAATGTCTGCCCTCATGACTTCAGCACGGGATAGAAACATGCTCCCATAACTGGATTGCAGTGGAATTCAATAGTGCCCATTTGTAAAATGTTGCTGATAATCTGATGTGGGCTCTCCCAAGCGCCCCTCCCCCCCCCCCCCCCCCTCCCCCCCCGCCCCG
>VWZO01009224.1:876565-956945 GCA_013396975.1 Bucco capensis | reverse complement strand
CTGCTAGAATTAAAAAACTTCTCTGCAGTTTAACTACCAATTTACCCAGGAGAAATCAGACATTTATGGTTTGGCTTTTTGTTCATACTCTGATTAATTTCAGGGCACTGATGGAATAGTAAGAATTGTAAATTCATGAAGTTTCAGCATCACAGTACTTTTTTGTGTCCCTTGTGCATGGCACCGTCCTGGATTTTAAGGTTAATTTTTTTAGTAAAAGAACAACATCTATTCTCAAAGGATTTTTTGACTCTCTAAGAGCAAGTGTGACGTTTTTGCTGCTTCACGTAGAAATGAAATCATGAATTGGGTGAACAATATGGGGCTTTTTGTTTTGTGTGGTTTTTTTTACTTTTAAAAAAATATACTTGAACTAGCAAACAATCTTGAATTAGTACATCTTAGTGAAAATTGATTCCTAAGCTTGTCGTTTTTTCTTATCTGATCAAGTGATGGTAAATGTTCTCCAAAAAACTAAAGTGCATTTTGCACTTTTTGTACTGCTCTCTGTTTCCTTTTGGTATCTTGCCTTCAATGCTGAAACCTAATGGAGCAGAGAGAGAGAGAGAATCAAAGCCTGACTACTGTTGTTCACCAGGATCTTTGAATTTACCTGTCTGCACTGTATCCTTGAGCCTCTTTTTTGAGGTTTATTTGCTGGTTTATTATTTTTTAGGTATGTATTACTGTATTATCTGAGAAACTTGGTTTTAACCAAAAAGGCACATGATAATATTTTAAGTTAGTGTTGTCTGGGATGCTGCATAGTGCAGAAAACTTGCTTATAACTATGCTGTCTTGGCTATGGAGAAAATAACATGATTAAAACTGCAGTTTATGATTTTATTTGATGTTTTTGAACTGTTGTAGAAGTGTGTGAATGCTCCTATTTTACAGGAGACCAGATCTGTTTTGGAGTTAGAGTAAGTCTTTAGGTGTTAGTTTCATGGAAAATGAAAATCTGCCGTTCCCTCTGAACTAAGGAGATGCTGGCAAAGGCTTGTGTTTGCTTAACCTGATGATTTTGAAATGATGTGAAATACTAGTCCAACTCTCTCTTGCAGAGAGGACTTGAGAGAGGGGAGAAGTTCAGTGGAAGGAAGTATCTGTCAAAAGCATCTTTCTGACTTGGTTATGTGGAGGCAGACACTGTCACCCTCTGGACACCTCATTTTTGCAAAACCTTGGCTGCCTGACAAATGTACTTTTGGTAGGAAAAAGAGCTAGACTGGCAACAAGTGGCTTGTACTGATAAAGTAAAATACCAAGGCTGAGAGCGCTATTGTGTACACCAGTGCTGCTTTAAGGAGCGTGATGTAGGAATCCCGGTGAAAAAAAGGGCAAGTGAGGTGCTGTGAAGAAAGTTTGTCCCTCTGAAGCCACCTAGCCTGGTGGCTGGGAGTGTGGGTTTGCTCAACTGTAGCAGAACAGCAGCCCCTGGAATCAGACACAAGCAAATTACACAGCAACTGTTACCCTTGGTCTTGTGCTTCTGGAGATAGGCTGATCCCCAGTAAGCTCTGCAGTTCTGTGGGCAAAGAGACTTGGATTAATCTTAACACCATCTCTGAAATATCTTCATTTCTGAATTTTACTTCTGTGTAGCATTGCAGATTAATTCCAGTCCAACTTGTGAAGCGCTTACTCAGTTCCTGGGATAAATCCTTTCTATTTGTCACGTTATTTGCTCTTTGACTTTCATGGGCATACAGGTTGAGTGCAAAGAGTTTAAACTGAAAGATGAACTCTAGAAGTGCATTGTGCCTTTCCTGCATGACTCAGATATTCTGCCTGTTTTAAAAGTGTTTGCACAAGCAGGGTTTATCTTGGGATGGTTGCCACAGGGTCCTATTGTTGAGGATGCTCGTAAATCAGTACCTCTGTGGCAGAAACAAAAAGAGAAGGAAAACTCTCTGCCTAGCTTGTATAGCACAAGTTGCACTTTCAAGCTTGTGTAGTGAAAAATACATACATGTCTCAGTTGTGATTGTTGCCCATTTTAAGCATGGCAGAAGATTTTCCTATGACAATGGGCTTGTCCTTTCTAAAGATGCTTTCTCTGTGTTCCTCTGGCATTTAGAAGAATCAATTCTCTCTGTGTATTTCAAAGCTTTTAGTGTATTTCAAAGTTTTGAATGTATTTATCTCATTTGTCTTGTTTGCTTTGTTTAACGATAATCCCATTGGACTTGTTTCTTCAGGAATTTCCTTTCAGCTATAAGATGCCCCAGTTTTATTCATAGTCATTCTGTTCCCAAGTTTTGTGGGTTACTGGATAGTGAATCTTCTTACTGCATTCATTCTTGTGGAGACTGAGGCCATCATGTAACTAGCATGCTTAGTTTCTGGAGGATGGAGGAGTCCCATTTTGCTTAATAACATCATGTTACTAGTTATTTGAATCTTGGTGTGAGCTAAGTATCCCCAAGGAGAAAAGCATTGTTGCAGGAGCAAGATGTGAAGGCAGGGTAAGTTATCAAGATTTTTATCAGAGCATCTCTTCTGAAGCCTGAATGGCAGAGGAAAAGCTTATCTTTCAGCATCTTTTAGGAGCTGTATCCTCCTTAAAGTGGGGACAACAAGAGCTGTGTCTGAGCAAGTACATTACTTGAGAGGTCAAATGGAATGTGTTTATCATGATTCCTCAATATATGTTTTTGACCTTTCAGAAGAAAGGTAAGATATTGTGGGGATGAGTACTAGTAAGCAATTGCAGGAAGTTTGAGAAAATGGTATATAAATCTTTTGATGGCCAGCAATGACCCAGGCTGTCCTTTAAGGAGCTAGATGTTTTGAAAAGCAGTAGTTGTAAAAATAACATTTTTTAAACAATTTTCAGATGTATTTTATCTTTTAATTCCTTATGACTTTTTGGGAGTGAAAACACAAACATGTAGCTTATAGACTGTGTCAAGTTTATAGTGGCTCACCCACACACTGGACCAAACTGTTGAAGGAAGGCATGGAGAAGGAAAAATCAACTCACCCATGAGTGAATAGGAACATCCAATGTGGTTCATTTAGGGGATAAGACCAGACTTCTGGGGAGGTTGTCTTTGCTTGTGGAGGTGTTATTAGGGGAGTGCCAGAGTCTTCCTGTCTGGAAGGATTCCTGAGTAGTGGATCGTATGTGAGCAACACTAGTACTTTTTTTTTTTACTGAATCCTTTCCAGATATCTTATCAGTAATAGCAGAATTCATTTCAGAGTTGTACCTGTGCCACCAAAATGCTGTTCCTTAAATTTTCTGTTGCGTGGTTGGAGTGCTTCTAGGAATGAAGAGAAGTCAATTTTACCTGCTCAGATAGTTAGATTCTTCAATTGTGTTTATTTCTAGATAAACAATGTTTTTCCTTGGCTCACTAGGGCTAATGTTTAAGCTGGTATTTTCTTATAGTGGCACTGTAGTTTCAGCTGGATAGCAAGTGTCATTGCCCGGCTGATGATGGGTGACCTATACAGTGTGCAGATAATACAGGCACAAAGTGAGTAACGAAAGCAAACCGTACAGTGCAAACTGAGAGAGTGCTGCCTGCAGGCACAGGCAGTGCCCTGGGCTGTCTGCAGAACCTTCTGTGACTAGCTGGGAGAAGTGGTGGATGTCACTCCATCTACTGTAAACATGCAGACGCCACAATTAATATTTTTCCTGCTTTGAAGTCTGAACATGAGTTTGTTTGGTTCTGCTTGGCTGCTGATGGTATGCTAAATACAGTAATAATACAGAGATGAAGGCAGTCAGGTGAACAGAAGTGCAGAGCACATTCACTAGTTAAAATGCACTGTAAAATAGGAATATAAAAGATGCATTTATTTATTGACTCTTGTTTGGTTTTGTAGTAAAAGGGGTTGAGAAGCTTAGTGGGGAAAGGGGGAAGAGGAAGGGAGGGCTTGTATGCTCATTAAACAGAAATACCATTTCTCTTTAATAGCCCTGAGAAAAGAATGGTGATGTTTACTGACTGACACAACATATGGATTAACACAGTAGAATGTATGTCATAAAAGTGTACCAGCTAAGTCATAGAATCTGCTTGCTTACTCATATGGAAAGATTGGTATTTTGTTCACTCACCAACAAAAGAATGTGTTGCTCCACATGACTGGGTAGTAGAATTTTGCAAGGTTTGAGTAACACCTATGGTTATTATTTATATTATTAAATTTAAAATGCAGACATGCTTTTGGGTCTTACAAGTGTATGGACAGCTGGTCTTGATTTTTCTGAGGTTGTGTAAGAGTCACCTGTGGGGGAATTGGTTTGTCAGCAAGGCAACCAATACACCATTTTATTTATTTGATACAAAAATAAATTAAGAATGTTCCTTAGGTTGCAAAATCAAGCACTTCAAAGTTAGGAAATACCAGATTTACAGTTGCGTGTGCAACATTAATTCTGTTCCCCTGTGCCTCTACCCTGTGCACTTTATACAAGGCAGGATTCCTGTGAAATTTTTTTGGATGTAGTCATGTTAAGACTATATCATGAGGCATATCAAAGAGGGACAGGGATAAGCTTGTATGGACATCTGGCATTTCTTAACTTCTTAAGTGCCCAATTCTGCAACTTAACTTAGGTTTTATATAAATGTAATTTCCTAGGCATTTTTAAAGTAAAAAGGTAAAGTAAAACTAAACTTACATGTTACTGAACTGTAACCATCTCTCTGCTGTACACCTTCACTAAGATTTGAGTTACACATATTCAGCAGTGTAGCCCAGACTTGTCCTGCTTGGTAGTACAAACCTTGTTAACCAAATGACAGAAGGAAATGTTACCCGAGAGAGATGGAGGATTGTTGGGCTCAGGGCAGAAGATCCACGTGCTGGAGTTGGAGATCATTAGGGGAGGGGACAGACTTAGGATGTTTCTATGTCCATTTGGTGCCTTCAGAAGGGGATGTGAGTCTGTGTCAAGAGTCAGCTCTGTGCTTTCCCTCAGCA
Organism: Bucco capensis; assembly: GCA_013396975.1. Taxonomy (NCBI): domain Eukaryota; kingdom Metazoa; phylum Chordata; class Aves; order Piciformes; family Bucconidae; genus Bucco; species Bucco capensis. The sequence continues at coordinate 952,001 of VWZO01009224.1, read as the reverse complement.
TCAGTTGCTTCGGGCAACTGTCCACATTGCCCGCTTAATTTCCAGCGAGGGTTTTGTTAGCTCTGTTCATTGTTCCTCTCTGCCCTCCACAAGCTAATTGTGGGCAGTTTCCTTTAGAAACAGGTTAACTTACTGTCACTATACTTGTCAGGTCTCGCTGATGTTTTCTTTTGGATGTTTATGATCTCAGAACCTGAGATGACCAGAATTAAAGTACTTCAAAATAGTTGAAGAAAATGCCTGAATGTTCCTTAGTCTGTGGAGCCCTTCTGTCTGCTCAGAACTGCAGCCTGGGAGGAGTCCTCTTCAGCTTGGCAATCCTCTCTCCATGTCCTTCTTACAAGGCTGGGTCAAGACTTCTGCGTCTACAGATCCTCCTGCTCTGCAGAACAGCCTATTTCTTGGTTTGTGCTTGAAGAGTAAGCATTACAGGGTTTTCAGCCTTTACAGCATTTCAGGCCAGGGCTGGCTGGTCTGGAGATGGAGGACCTGAATAGTGTAGTATATAGGAAGTCTGTAGTCTCCTCTTTTCTCTCTCTGATGTTACTTTTCTTACATAGAAGAAAACACCGTAGATTGGTGTAAAGGTTAATAAAATCATGACATCGACCAGTTTCTTCTCATTTGGTAAAATGAAAGTGTTCTTAACTAGGCTGTGTCAGGAATTTAGTGTGTGTTTTTGGGGGGTTCAACCCTTCTAAACTTTAAATAGAGGTGAAGGAAATTTGCACTGTGAAGGTATGTAATGAAGTTAGTGCCTTGTTTGTACCCTGTGCATGTGTGTGTGCTTGGAGAATGCCATTTGGTATAGAGTATACAGAACTTTTAAATTCTAAGCTGGTCTGGTTGTGCAGCTCTTACTCATTGTACTGACTCAATACTCCTTTTCCACCGTTATGCTGGTTTTAACCAGGCTATAGTGATGGCAAAATGCTTGTTGGGTATTACAAATGCAATTGTCCCTTTACAAGAGAAGGGCAGAGAAAGGAAGATGCTTCTTGAAATCAAGAAACACAGGTTGGGGAGAGATGGGACAAACAACTGAAAATCGAAGTTGGTGGATGTGCAGAGAGGTCTGTGTGATGGCTTCTTGCTCTATTAAAACAGCAGTAATGAGACATGAAGTATGAAGGAGATGAACTTTTCATTTCCATTCTTTCCTCCTGGATAGATGTTGAAAGGAAGAAGTTTAGTTTGTTTGCTTGGAGGATGGTGTGAAAGAAAGTCTTTTGAACTCAGTACTTCTGGTGTTGGAGGGAGTTGCAGAAAGAAAAGCCTTTAATACTTTTATGATGATATAAGCCCTTGAGGAGATGGTGTGGCTGACCAAATAATTTTCTTTCTACCAAGTCATTCACCTGGTTCTCAGTAACAAACTGTAAGTTAGAACAGTCCTTAGAGAATAAAAAACCCCTAAAAACCTGCAAACCAAATTATCGGTGAAATCCTCTCGGTTCTTTTTCTCCTTTACCTTCTGTGCAGCCTCATGTACCATCATTTTCTCAATCCATGAAGCCATGTTTTAAAAAACCCAGGAATTTGCAGCCTCCAAAATATTCCATTTTCTGACACAAAAATAGTGTTTGAAACTATTTTTTAGAAATAATGAGCTGTCACTGATCATGATGAAGATGTCTCAAGTGTACTTTTTCTAAAGTACAAAAGTAATAGAAATACTTTGGGTTTGGTGTTAGTCATTTGTTCTTTTTGTTCTTTTTCCCCTCCTGTTGTTTTCTGCTTTGGTTTCAATGGACCATTTATCAGTTTGCTGAGAATAAACTCAGAACTGTTTTTATCCTTTTTAAAACCTTGTTTTATTTCCATTTAAAATATAATTTTAGATTAAATCAGAAAAGGATATTCTTTCTCTTTCTGTGTCTCTAAGTGTTTAATATTCAGTGCTTTTACTTTGTCTCAAACCTTTTCTTATTTCCCATCTTGTTCTGGCACCACTTTGTTTCTTCCTGTGTGTTTCTGTTCTGATCTCCACCTCCCTCCCCCCTCTTTTTTTTCCCTACAGATATGTTAAGAGACAGAGTTATTTGCTTATTTGTTTTCAAAATGTGTGTGATGGGTTGCTGGAGAGGTGTTCAGACAACAGTAATTTCTAAGTTATCTTAAAAATGAGTCTGATTGAGTAGGCTGGACAGTCTAGCTTGCTATCCCTGCTCAAAGGGAAATGGCAGTTATTTTTCCTTAGAATTATACGATTATTTGCACTGAATGCCAGCACATGTAACATAAACTGTGGTTTTGCAAACAATATACAGTAGTGTAAGTAGTTCTTAAATGGGGAGTGTGAGGTGGTTAATTTTTTTCTGTGAACTTCTTGGTATGAGCAAAAGTGTTATGTGCCAGTGATACACATACTTCACTTATGGTTATAAAATGCTGTTTACTTTTTTCCTGCAAACACAAAAGCCAAGGGGGAAGGGATATTTCATAAACTCAGTGCTATTGTGTCCTCTGGTCTAAGCCATAAAACAAGAGTAACAGAGACGTTCCCTTTGAACTTGAAATCCCTTTCTAAGCTGCTGATCTAACCTAAGTGAGAGGGGGTTACTATACTAGCTAGAAAATTTTTCTCTTCTGGGTGTTTCTCCCCCGCGTGCCCCTTTCCTTTTTTTTAAAGTCCTTAAGTGAGTTTGATGCTGCACCTCTGCCCATAAATTTAAAAAAATATTATGGTAATGTAGGTCAGTGAACTGAAACGCCACTGTACACCATGGGGGATTAAAGTCAGAGAGGCAGCCCTCTCCCACTCCTGCTAGGTCATATGACAATATAAACAAGAAGTGCAAGGAGCCTTCAGCTTTTTCTTGCCCTAATCCTTTGTTTATGCAGCACTTAAACTGACTTTTGGGGTCGTCTCTGTCTGGCATTAAAGCCCTAAAGCTTTTTGAAGTTTCCCTGAAGTTAATAAAATTAGTCTGCCTTCAGTGCTAGGCCCCTTGCTGCTGCTTCAGAGCAGACTGCGTATCCCTTACTGTCTTTGCGGCATTTGGCTTTTTAAGTTAATAATATTTTATAACAAAAAAAAAAGTGTTTGAGAGAAAAGCAGAAAGATCCTCCCAAAGGCTGTTCAGCTAACAGGCACAGTGATTGCCATTGTAGATGTTCTGAGAACTCAGAAGGGATTAACTTAAAATCCAACAATTGAAGGTAAATTGCTGGTAAAGTAATTGGAAGTGTTGAATTTCAGTTGGAGAGAATAGCATGGATTTCTGTGCCTTTTTATAAAGCAAGATTAAGACAAAAAATTGATTTTTATTTTGTTTTTCCTACACCCATTTATTTTTCTGCAAAGACTAATCAGTTATCTTAGTTTATCTTAGTTCTTGTTATGCCACGCATTCTCTTTATTTAGTTGTCTTCAGGGATGAATTGGTGATAGGGTAACTGGGAGGACAGACAGCACAGGGTGGGATGTATAGTATGGAGCATACAAGACTGAGACTTTGGGTCCAAGTTTTTGTTCCAAACAGCCACTCTGGCAGATCCCTGATCACTTAGACTGTCTCAGCACTGCTAAGGCAGTTGTTTTTCTAATGGCCTGTAGAGATGCCCAAGAAATAAAGGTGATACAGACAGAAAATACCCTTCAGCTAAAGGAGGGTTTTTTAACAAGTTGACAACTGGAGTGAAAGGAACAGTACTACTGGAGCTCTTGGTTACTTTCCTAAACTGTGTATGCAAAAGCAAGACCCTAAAACGCACAGCAATTATCGTAAGTTTTTTGTATGACATCCTTGCTATGGAAACTCTAAACTGAACCATGCTAGCCTAGTATGATTGCTCAGCCTGTAATTCCATTTTTAATTAAGTTAAAGATAACTTTGAAGCGCTCTTGGAAAAATAGATGATGTTTATGTTGTCTTTCAAGTTGGCTTCCTGTGCCATTTTGGGGGATAACTACAGAAATAATAGATATATGGAAGATCTTCACTGGAGTGTGAGATACCATCTGTGCTTCAAACACAGGGATAAGAAGCACATAGCCAGTAGTGGAGGAGAGGGATGTTCAGTTATCAAATTCATGTTTTAGGAAGAAAAGACTTAAAGGAAGAAGTAATATTTTTATTGCACCAGGTAAGGTAACTGGAAAAATGAAGATTTTTAGAATGTAAGTGATTCTTCAGGCTGAAATTAACAGCTGCTTTCTCTGCTAGTCTTCTATTTCAGACCCCAAGGAAGGCAAGTGTGCCTGAAAACTTATCTTCCTCCTCTACCACCACCTATTATCAGTGCCTCTAGTAAAAAAAAAAATAAATAAAAAAATGCAGTTTTAAATTTAAGCCAGAGGTTGCCAAGAAGTGATATTAACCATTATTGATTCACAAGCTATTTTGAGCAGTGCTTGTTGAGGGAATGAGAGGGGGCAGACACCAAAAAACCCCCCAGAAACGTGACCTTTTGGGAAAAGATGAAGAGTTAATGTTGTGGAGACATCTGAATGCTCGTGCCTACAGCCTTGACTCTGCAGTGGATCTGCCTGTACTGTTGTCTTCTCCACATGAACGAAGGAATAAAGGCTGTATAGACATTTCTCATCCTGCAATATGCATGTGGTCTGGGACAGAGTGAGGTCCTGCCAGTGCTCTCTAATATTACACAGCCCTTTCAAGGCTGTTTATACATTTAAAATAAAACAAAAATTAAACTTTTGACACTAGATTTACTGCTATACTGAGATTTGCATCAAAACAGAGGCATCTGCATGTAACAAAATAACAATACTAGAGATTTGAGGCTGTCTATGCACTACTGTTTATGGAGGAGGCTTCAGGGAAGGAGAGTAGCTTAATAAACCAGCAGTACTTTAACTCTTCATTTAAACTGCATGAAGGAGAGTGTTCAAAACTGGTTATAATTCTTTACTGTTCTAAGTCACTTTGGTCTTTGAATTTAAACCCTTAGGAGCAATTTTTAAAGTAAACCTGAGAGATGAAGAAGAGCTGCAACTTTTGCCACAAAACGAAAATCCTGAAAAAATTTAAGTAATACCTCCTTATTTCGTCTGATAAGTAAATAAATGTTCTTGCTGTGGCTGTGAGGTAGAGTAACTCCAGGCATTAGGTATACAAGGATATTCACACCTCCAGGATTAGGCTTACTTGACTGCACCTTATGCTTTGTAATGCCTAAGGGAGGGTTGTTTATCTTGCCTTACCCACCAACCTTGCTGCCTCTTGTTCCTGATAGCTTAATTAAGAATTCAACTTGTGAATGGTTCTTCCCACTGGGTTACAAACCTTGAAATTAAAATTGGATACAATGGTCATAAGGCTTTTAGTTTAACAAATCAGTGTGTATGTAAAGGTGGGTATGTAAAAGGCTCTATTGAGAAACTGAGTAATTCTGTCATTCTTTGGAAGTGTGGCTGTTGGAGTGCAGGTTTGGAGTTAAGAAAGAACATTTATGTAGGTGATAATGTACTTAGCTGTAGGATAAGTAATGGAATGAGGGTTTTGTGCGCATAGGTACTTAAGTGACTTTCAAGAAAAGGTTTCAAAGCAGAAAAAAGATTTTAATCAGCTGATCTTTACATCTTGTTCTGATGCAGGTTTGTTCTCCCTATATCGTAAGAAAGGAGGTGAAAGTGGGACTACATTAATTGAAAGTCTTCCATGGTTTAAGACATAGCCTTAAATTCAGCAGTTTAGGTGACTCATTTAGAGTTGGGGCTAAATGGTTTTCCAAGGGCAGGGTGGTAGAAATCACCAAACTTAGTGATTCTCATAGGTATAATTTTTCTTGTCTCTTCAGACTGTAGATTCATGAAGCCCTGTTTCTTTTGCAGGTGATGGATGATTACAGTGTGATTGGTCGTTCGTTGTTTAAAAAGGAAACAAACATCCAGATTTTTGTGGGTCTAAAAGTCAAACTCTCTACAGGAGAAGGTGGAATAATAGATGGTGGATTTGGACAAAGTGGCAAATTTAAAATCCGAATTCCAGGTAGGTACTTATCAGCTAATAAATACTTGTGTATGTCAAGTGTAGAGAGTCTTTCCATATTGCAAGTTGGAATGTTCCCAGTAAGCTCCTGAAATTTTGAGATCAGCTCATAGCCAGCTGCACCACTGATGATTTGGTGTATTTTACCTCTTCTAATGAAATGATGGTGGCTGTGACTTAAGTTGTGATACTAAATGACTTGGAGCGACTTATATCAAGAAAGTTGGGTCTGAAAGTAACTTCTTAAGTCTCAGTAACAGAGAGTGATGCTCTGCCCTCAGAACACTTGTGGAAATCTCTCCTCTCTTAACATATGTATGATTTGCACTGGAGTTATTCTGAACAAATAAAGGAAAGCAAACTTGCAATCATTTTTTACCTATAGCTGCTTATTAAATAGTATAGTGGATGCAAGTTCCTTAAATTGTCTGTCTTCTGTATGTTATTGCCTAACTTGCCTTCAAGCAAAAATTGCTTGATAAATGAGTTTTTGGAAGTCTTGAGAGGTTTTTTTTATTGGCTGTCTCTTGGTTTTATGTTATTATATATTACTGTATTTTTCATCCTTGGTGAATTACAGAAAGGATTTATGAGCTTGGGGATCGATGGGTGCTAGAGTTTAAGTGTCATTACTGGGGTGTTTTTTCCTCCTCCTTTTAACGTAGGAGAGTTGTTCTGAGCCTTTTCAATAGGTACTGCATTTAATTCAGATTGTGGGATAAAATTTTAACAATACTAGGAGTACTTTTGTGTTTCTGTAATGTCTTCAGCCCATTTGTCACTAGTTAATCCTCCACTGTCTTTAGGGAGATGAGCAAGATTACTTCTGTTGTACAAATGTACAAGTGGAGGAAAGATGCTGTCATAGAACATTATGGCTAATAGTCATGTAGTGATTGATCTACAGAGAACTGAGGTTTGCTGATTCCTTACTGAAGATGGACAGTTTTCTGTTTAACTTAAGGCTTGATGCAACGGCACTAGCTTTGACCCTCAGCGAATTTGATTTCTTCTTCCTATCACAGGATAAGAATTTCTGACTAGAGAAAATACCTCTTGTATTCTGTTTTAACTGTAATTTCAGTTTTCTCACCAAATGCTAGAGTTCCCAGTAGGTCTGAGAGCCTAATTAGCAAGCACAGTGCATGTTTAAAGAAAGAAGTTGTATTTAGCTGTATGTGTGTTTTGCATTATCTAGTATAGAAAAGCTTTTAAGCATTCACTTGAGATAGGTACTTTTAGGTAGGTGGTGAAATGTGTCAATGACCTTAACACTGGAAAGAATTCAAGCTGAAAATCAAGATGATATCTTATTTAAAAGATGTTTAGTGTTCTTAGCTTTTCTTCTCCCAGAGGCAAAAAGATGATGAAAAAGAACAACAGGAGGATGGCATTTGTGTTGCTGTTTCCACATTTTGGATGAAAGAAATGGCTCTTCATGGGATGGGGAGAAGATGTCATTGTTGTTGATGTAAGCAGGAACTATAATTGTGAACCTGCAGTCGCATTAAGAAAATCGTACACAGATGTAGAAAATAACTTTTTGCTTTGTTTATTGAGTTAGTGGGAAGAAATGATACCTTTCACTAAGGCGTGTATTATCTAGTCTAGGTTATACTCTTCTGATGTTTAACAGCAAACTGTGGAACAGAGGACCCTTTATAGTTCTTTCAATGAGAAGAATATGTAGCAGAATACTAGAATTTAATAGCCCTCTAAGGCAGGCAGAATAGTAGAACTAAGTTTGCCTTGCTTTAGTCTGGGTAAAACTTGGGTACTCTTGTCTGGAAAGAAGAGGCAATAGCTAAATTAGCTCGAGCTAAGAGTGTCAAATGATGTGTGGCTAGCAGGGGAAAGAACCGCACAATTTGGAAGGGCCTAAAAACCTGTATCTTTAAGAGTGGCAGTGATTTGTGTGTAGGGGGAGGGCTATTGCTGTGATGCTGTTTAAGTCAGCTGCAGTTCACATTCCTTTGTTAGGTCAGTGTTGCTTTTTTAATGTGTCTGCATCCTGTTTGTGGGTTTTGGTCCTGTGTAGCTTTTTTTAATTAAATTTAACTGATCAGACTCTTCTCTCCCTTCCTCCCCATTCTTCAGCCTTGCTTCTCCTCATATAGTCTCTTACAGATTTCTTCTGTGAAGAGCCCTTTCTAATTTTTCTCAAGTTATCTCCCCCCCCCCAATTCCTTCACAAATTTATCGGGGAGGGAAGGGAAGGGAACATGCAAGTTGAAAACTGCCTAGCATTGCCTCAGCCTGGCAGTCACAGCCCTCTGATATTTAAAACCAGGCTTAACCTCTGGGATTGAATGGCTTGTTCGAGTGGTTAACCTGATGATAGCTGAGGGCTAGTTCAGAAACAAACCTCTACATAGCAATAACCATCAGGATGTATCGGAGACTTGTCCTGACTACTTAAGGTGATAGCAGACCATGGCACATTGTAGGGTGTTACATGGTCCTACTGGTGCCAACGGTCTCCAGCACCATGCCTGCTCACATGAACAAGTGTTGGGCTCCCCAAGGGTTGTTCTGCAGTCACTTGGGAATGTGTTTGCCTGTAGATCACAGCCTAGGAACGTTGCCTTACGTTGTCTGTGGGCTGAAACTTGGCAGACCTCACAACTGGGAATGACAGAATATGGATCTGTTTCTTATTCTGGCACTGCTTGTGTGCAGCAATAAGTCAGATACTTCTCTCTGCTCTTCTGCTCTGTGAAATGGGGATAATTACTATCCTTTCTGGAAGAAAAAAATAAATCTCTGATATAGATTTATTCCAGACTTGGAGCATTAATATTTCTTGAAAAGGCTTAATTATCTTCCTTTACAGTACAAAAAACACATCTAGAGTACAGCATGCAATTGGAAGTTCCTCAGTTGCTGAAAGATGTCAGCAGCTTGGAAGAAATTCAGGGAAGAGCAGCAAGAATGCTGGAGAGGCTGAAGGAATTGATTTATGAGGGAAAGAAGATGAAAAGAAATGCATGAAACTTGGCTAAATGATGTCTAAGTGGGAGATATGATTATCTGCAAGTATTTGAAGAACATAATGGAGAAGAAACCCTTAGGGTGGTCCGAGGAGGTAGACATAAAGCTAATAACATGAAATAAAGCAAAATGTAACTTGACTATTGAGAGATGTTACTTAGCAGAGATTTCTTGTGCTGCCAGATTATATTTGCAGTGGAAGAAGATGTAGTTCCATTTTGAGAGCACTAGTGTGTAGTTTTGAATGTTTGCTAGTGCCTGTGTCAGGGTAAAACAGAGGCAGCAGGGTACTGGAAAAGAAAGGACAGTGGTTTTGGTTTTTTTTTTTTCTTCTTGTTTCTGGTTTTGTGCTCAGGCATGCTTTTACTGCTTGAGTGGCAAGGTATAACCTACTTTCAAGACTTTGCAGCTGCATCTAGTTTAAAAAATGGATTTGCTGGCAGATCTGCTATTCTTAGGGCTAGGTTGTGGAGCAGTTTGTGTTTTAACTGAGGAAAAAGTTTCAATGTGTGTTAACTGACAGGATGACGCTTACTTTCCAGACTTGGTTGTATGATCAAATACATAAAAAGGGGGACATAATCTCTAAACTCACAAGAGAGTTTTGCTTACTTTAACAAGCTGCTTAAAAAACAAATGGGATTTGAAAGGCGATTTAAGAAAGGCAATTTAAACTACAGTGCTTTGAAAGTTATGCTAGTATATGTGTATGAGGAAGCCAGCTACTGATGGAGTGCTTCTTGCTGAGGTGGGTGATATGTGGCAGCTGTTATAGTTGTAAATGGGAACAGTGCGTTGTATATAGTCAAGGTAAAGAAGTGACTAATACTGTTCACTTTTAAAATCAAGAACAAGTTTGGGGAGGCAGGAACTGTATGTTTAAGTGTCTTATTCTAAAGGAGACAAGCTAACAATGATGGTCTTTTGGAAAGTGCTTATTTCAACATGTGTTTGTGCCTAGGAATGTCATTCCAGTTGATAAAAAAAATCAGAGAGAAGTTTAGTGAATTGTTTGAATAACTTAGTGCTAATTGTGGATTTTGTTTAACTGTCTCTCACCCAAGAACTGACCCTGTCAAACTCTGCTTCGTTTGCAAAACCATGATTTGTTGATGTGTCTCATGACATCTTTTAAAAGATTGGCTCTAGATATGCCCATTTCACTAGTTTTGGCTTGTTGCATTTGTCTTGTGCTTATTTATTGTAAAATGCAGCAACCTTTAAAATCTAATTGGAGCATATGTGATGTTTCAGGCATGGTTCGCTTTCTGTCTGTCTTTACTATTTAGTGGCTAGTAAAGCATTCATCCTTTCTGAGGCCCTGCAGTGTGTTTGACTACCATTCTTCTTAGAATTAATACAGTAAAAATTGTTATACATGAGGTGAGCTAAAAGCTACTTTATTTCTAAATGCAAAAGAAGCAGTGTATATCTAACACTCGTAACAGCTGAACGTTTCTGAATTGAGCAACTTTAAATGTAATAAAAGGCACACTGCTCATAAGAGATACAAACAACAATATTAGAATACAGTTTTAACTTTGCTGGGTTTTTTTGCATGCACAGGATAACAGTAGTTTTAAGTTTCTTATGACAGGTGAAGACAAACTAATTTGTGACTTTATCTTTTGTTGCCAGTAACTTTTGTTTGCCTTGCATTTGTGTTTATTGCATAGGAGAGAATGTCTGTTTTCACTGGTTTCACTGCTTACCATGGTAGAGGGATTGAATGTGCCATAAAATTCTGTTCTGAAGTAATAGCACAGATGTACTCCCTAGTTCAGAGGACACAATGCCTCTGGAATCGTACAGTGTTGGTCTAAGATGACATGAAGTGGTAAAAAATGTGCCTTATTCTTGAAAATTCCTTGTATTCTGATGTGTGAAATAAGGCTAGAAATACTGATTGTTTCCTCCTTAGTGTGTCATGGAGATGGTGTATCTTTTGTGGGTTTATTTTGACACATACTTTTTCCATTGGATGGGTTCTCACACTGGCTTGCAGAGTGGTTAATGACATAGTGGGAAGCTTTGGTGTAAACAGCACTTCTCTGCATAATTTCAGTTCCAGTTAAAAATTGTGAGTAGGATTCAAATCAGTTATTTTTTAGCTTTCTAATTAGACGAGGAATTTGAGTAATGGTTAAATAGTATAAGGGAAATCAGAATTATGCAAAGATGGAAAAATGTAAACAGTGAAGTAATTTGTGTATCATACTGTTTTCTATAACCTTCTATAACTTCTTCCTTCAGAGATATTATAACTGTTCTTTTTTAAAAAATTATTAATATTCAAGGAGTGTCTCATTGTCTTCAGGTAGCTCTCAGCACACCAACATAGCTGGGATTTGTGGAGTAGTAGTTACAGATTTGTTTTTTTTCCTTTTAAACAATGGTAGGAAACAAGCTTTAAATAGTTACCTCTAGAAAAATGTCATCTTCCCAACTTTGTCATTTGGAGGGCAGTCCTTACTGACATCAGCAGGAATGGGGCAGTCTAAACCTTTTCATTGCACTGAGAATAATTGAACAACCTGTCACTAAACAGCATACTTCTTGTGGGAGATCTTGACTTTTGGAATTCTTTCCTTGTGTTGCATTAAAATAGGGATAATCTTTTTCTCTTAAGCCAAATGAAATTTAGGCACATTTAATGTTCATGTTTTGCCAGCCTAGTGTCTCTCTTCCTAAAAGAAAATGAAAAATGGTTGGCTGGAAGGGTCTGGTGGGTTGCCATCCCTGTCAGTATCAGGTGAGACTGAGCAGGATTTCAGTCAAGAGGAAAAACAAAAGCCCAAGGGCAATGAAATCTGTGTAGCTGTGTTAAAAGCTGGAGATTAGCTCTGCTTGTTCTTTTACAGTCTCTCTTCCCCTACCCCCTAAAACAAACAAAACCTAAAATCCTTAAGGGGTACTTCAACTGTAAATCTCCTTCTCTCCATTTTGTGAAAGCTGGCTAGTGTAGTATAGACAGAGACTGGGAGAGGATTGTTGCCAGGGAAGCATCACTTCCCTGTATGCTCCCCTCTTGAGCGGATTAAGCCGTGACGATGTGAAAGTCCTGGTGACCACATAGGAACTAGGAGTTCGTACTGCATGTATACAGAAAGGTTGGCTTGAAGGAACCTAGTCTTACCTTTTAAGTGGTAGTGTCCTGTAAGCTCCTATTGAGCTGAATGCAAACAGAAGTCAGGAAGTGGTAACTTAATGTGATTGAGACAGACAAACAGTAGAACCTGGTATTGACTAATGACAGAACTGCAGGACTGAGACTCTAAACTTGGAGCTCTGAAGGGTTATGTGTTGATCGTAAGGTTGGTTTCAGAGGCAGGTGGTCCTTGCACATTAAGTCTCCTTTTTGGAGACTCCTTTAAGTCTAATTTCAAGTTGCCATTAGGGTGTCTGTTCAGCAGGTTCCTTTTCTGGGATCAAGCAGACATGGGGTATGGAATTAGCAGGCATCAGGTGATGTAGCAGCATTTTGAGTGTCTGTGGAAGGAAAAGGTCCAGCTCCTGTGTAAGCCCTTGAGGTTGGGCACAGTATAGTCTACAGTGTGGTTGTCTGGGTAATTCAAAATAATGAGATGGAGCCTTTTACCCCTCCTACACACCCTTTTTATTTATCTGCAAGAGTTGCTGCAGGAAAGTGTCCTTAACAACAGTGGAAGGACTACTGATGGTTTTACACTGTATAATGAAAGTAATCTCAGTGTTTCTTCCTTACTCACTGCATATGCCAATGACCATCACACTCCCCTTGAAGCTAGGGCTATGAGTGATCTTCAGGAAGAAGTCATGTTGTTCTCTGACCAATCGTTCAGTGGTGGTAAAGAGCAATGTTACTGAACCCTTTTCCCTACCCTGTACAGCAGAGCACTTTATAATTGCACAAGTGTAAGCTTAGCCTTAAAGCAAACCCAGCTTTAACTCTGGGCTTTACTAGCTTTTGTGTTCCTGCTGAGGGTATTACTTCTATTGCTTCTACTTTGCAGAGTATGTTTTTGTGAGCTTTTTGTTTGTGTTTTGAAAGCAGTAAAGATGTAGGCACTGCCTCAATCTAAAGAAAATAACTTTGAAAAGACAAGAATATTAAGGTGGTGAAGGTAAGCATTTAAAACTTCAGAATATAAAAAAGCTTATCTTAATTACCTCTGTTGCGAGATTCATTTTGATACCAGGTGCAATTATGTGATTATATTCCCCACACATAAGGAAAACATTGCAGATTTTGGGTGATGCTTTGTAACTGACCTGTTGTCCTGTACAATTTTTTTATCCTCAGTGAGTAATCAGCTCTTCGATACTTTTTTTGGTGCTTTATTGGCTTTAAGGGGGGGAAAAAAATCCTATTAAGAAAAGAAAAATAATTCCAAAAGATGGGATTTGTGTGACCATAGCATGGGTAACTTCTGTTCTCCACTCCAGTCTGCTACTGCCACTGTCCCCTAACTCATTTTTTTTTTGATCCCTGAAGTCTTATGCTAGTAACAGCTTATTTTGCCCTCAAGTATTTCTGCTAGCAGTTTCAGGCTGCTGTAGGGGTGTGCAGGGTAGAGAGGATTTGTTTCTGACCTGTAGATGCTCCAGAGTTGTTGTATTGTGAACTCTTGAAAGGAAGGGCTGAAGGGAAAAGCCAGTCTAGCTCTGTGCTTAAGATTCCCCTCTGCAGATGGAGACTATTGAGAATTTAGCTGCCAAAATAGTCTTTTCAAGTGCATTCTAATTGTTTCCTTTTTTGCCTCCAAGAACAGCAATCACTTTCCTATTATCCTGAAGTTAAGTTTCAAATCCCTGTTGCAAAATAGAAAGATGCTATAGTTAGTATTTGTTTATCTTAATTTGAAGATAAAATGTGGATCTGATAGTGTGGGGAGAGCTTGAGAGGTGACTGGGTTTTTACAAGTATTTTGAAACTGAACAGTTGTTTCAGTTGGCAGTCACAGTGGTAGTCAGCTGTCCAAAGTATTCACGATGCTAAGCCCCCAAAGAATGATTTTTCTTTTATTTAATCTTTACAGATTTTATTTTTTTGTATTTCTTTTCCTAGATAAACTCGGGTCATTTGTATGAGATTCTCCTAAGCCACAAGAGCTAGATACATAAATTAAACAAACTGAGATTTGCACTCAGTTGCATGTTTTTAGGATCTGGGATTTCAAAAGAAGTGCACTTATCTTGAGATTTGTGGTAAAACTGAGAGCTGGTAGTGCTGCTGTGTATTATAACCTTTCTTCTGTGTAGGGTCTCTTGTGGTCATAAGTCTTTCCAGTTAATCCAGGCTTTGTTATTTTGGGGGAATGTAGTTATTGTGGAAAGTTGCATTCCCTGGGAGCAAAGCAACATCTTAGGTATTTAGGGCTGCTACTTTGCCGAATTTTGAATAATTACAACAGCAGCTGTAAGCTACTTGGCCCCTGTTGCACAGTCGAGATCACTGACAGGACATGTCTGTAATTGATGTAGCTGAGCAGGCTGCTGTGTTCTGAGCTTATATTTGCCATCACATCACTGCTAACTTATTTGATGACCTTTTCCAAATTATTCAATATCTTTTGGCTTCGCACTGCTGTTGTGTAAATCAAACCACCCCATCAAGCTGTCTTGAGCCTTGCCTAACATCCTTAGGAAGCCCTTTGTGAATAGGGAGCTTTTAGTGAAGGTTACTTTTTTGAAGGAAAAAGAGGGGAATAAGACCATTTTGGTGGATTTCAAAATTAAATACTCAAGCTTGTTCATCTCTTCATTTTATTTCCCTTGTAAAAGTAATCCTACCCTGTTTTGTGTATGTGATAGTTGCGAAGTTCCATAAACACATAACTGCAGAACAGAACTATATTGAAGTTTAAAAATTCTTGCTGTATTGCCATTTTGGCTATTTTTAACTTTAAGTGGGAGGTGCCTTGCTGCAGTCACTACAGACCAAATATCCTGTTCTTTACAGACCAAATTCTGCATTTAATTTTGACTTCATTTCGTTTGTGCTGCTGAAATGGTAAACAGTTTGGATTAGAACATGGCATGGAACAGCATGATTGCTCTTGCTTTCATGAAATGCTACAGAAGTTTAGTGTACTACACATCCTGCATACAAGAGCAGGATGCATGTGCTGCCTTCTGTGGGGTTTTTTGTTGTTGTTGTCCTTTTTAGGTGTTTCATTTTGCAAACTCAATACGCTCCTGCTGTGATTTCAAGTGTGAAAACATTTCTTTTTTTCTGGAGAAAAATAGAGCTAACAGTGTTTTTTATTATGTGTCTATATGGTTTGGCTGAGCAACTTGAGTGCACCAAAAAATATTAATCCTGTAATAATACCTTCAATCTCCTAGAGCAAATGGGAATATCTTTCTTTTGTTTTAATTTTCTCACCTAGTTCAACATATGAATCCTTACACTTTCCTCTAAAGGTTTGGGATGCTTCAGCAAATGCCTTGAAAAGAAAATACTGAGAGGACCAAGTACAGTTTCTTTTGAAGAGTAACAAAATATATATGTCTAATAAAAAGTTGTGTCACTTCTCTGCTATTCAATTAAGCATTTTCCTTCTGGGAAGGAAAGGCTCTTTTTATTGCTAAGGTCCTAGTTGCTGTCAGTACAGCTGAATGAGGGATTCAGAGCATCCCTGTGGGGTTCAGTTATGGCATGGAATTGCCAAAACATGATACTTTTAAAAGTGATTGTTAAATGCTCCAAAAAAGTGTGTTACATGTTTTGAAATTGCTTCCTTAGATGCTTAACGTGTTTTTGCCAACAACCTATTTACGTAGAGCAAGGAAGTGGAAGCCATGAGATCTAGATTGTGTTCCCAGGACTTGTGCTTTATTTATACAATACTGAAGAATTTTTTCCTTCATCTTTATTTCTGCTTTCTTGTGTGCAAAATGGGATGCTGCTTTCTCTGGGTGTTACAGTTCTCACTCATGGCTTTGTAGTATTTGGATGGATCCAAGCCTTTCTGTAATTCAGCTTTGATCTTATTCAGTGTCTCCACAAGGTTAGCTCCTGCATTCAGATTGCTTTCTTGCAGTGAAATTTCTCTCCCGTTCTGTAAACTGTTCATCCTTGTGCCTTTCACCTTCCCTTTCCACCAGTGTTTGTTCTGATATCTTTTTGAAGTCTGAGTAAAAACATGCACCATGGGGGCTTCCTGGAGGCAGAGAGCTTTGTGGTTTGCAAATTGTAGACTATTTGAAGTATTGACTCACAACAGTGGCCAGTGCTTAGTGGATGAGAACTGCCTGTGACAAGGACATTAACCTTGAGAGGCTGATCTGTGTTTTGAGTTTGGGGAGAAAAAAAATTTGTTCTTAATAGTGTCCATTGATTTCAAGGAAGTCTGTGTAAAGCTGTCTTTGGTTTGTTTTTTCACAAAGGGATTTCAGTGTTTAGTAAAGACTAGGAAATAACTGGAGCTTCAATAGACCTGTTTTGATAGGGCGAGTCTGCTGTAACATGTTTTTGTATAATGTTATGCATAAGCAACAAAAACACTTCCTGCCTGTAACTAAGTGTTATTGCATCAGAAAAGGATGCAGAAAATATTTTGAAAGTACTTAATACCTGGAATAGAAGTTACAGGTAAAGTAGGGGAAAAACCATCATCCTGCTTAGAAAAGTCTTTTTGTCTAACATCTGAGGTTGTAACTTCAATCATGAGAATTTGATACTGCATACTTTCGTGCTGTGGGTTTGATCATAATAGTTTTTTAAATCTCCAAGCCCTCAATTCCCCCCTGCTCCTTTCTCCCTTGTTCGTTCTTTCCCCTGCAGATTAGGAAATCAAGACAATTTGGTAATTCTTCCCTGTTAATACTGATGAGGTTCCCAATTTCAGTTTTCTGATGTCTTATCCTTAACCTCTCTCTGCTCTCCTCTCTGCACTTGGTTCCCTCTCTGTCTGGCCATTAGTTTTTCTTACTCCTACAGTCCCTTGCTCTGCCAGCCATCCTTGCCCACAACCTGACAGCTTCAGCTGCTTTTCAGTTTTATAAAGTGTATATATTTACAACTACAAAACCCCAAACCAAGAAAATGATCCTGCGCCATCCCTTTAATTACTTTCTTGTTTCATCCTGTCTTTTTGTACACAAATGAAGAACATTCTATGGTACAGCATTTTTCTGTGCACCTGAGGATTTTTAATTCTGTACCTGGTTTTGCTGCCTTCTCCATTTTTTGCCTGTGAAAGAGCATTCCCTCTTTCTAAATATGACCTGTTAATGTGTGGATGTGTTAGGAAAGAGACTGTTTGCCTGCACATTCCTGAAGTATCAACTCATCAGGAATTTGTATTATAATGTGAATACAGCATAAAGAATATGCGTTTATATTCTTTTTGATTGCAATGAATTCTCTTTTGAAGCTAGCCCAGTGGTATATGGGCTGTGCCAAGTAACTGACGCTACAGGCAGGGGAGAAAGATGTTTTCAAGGACTGAAAATGTGCTAAAGGATGGAAGTTCCTGCTGACAGGAGCAGGCTGTATATCATGAACTAAGGATTTTCTTTTCATGGCTCATTGCAATTGACTGTTCTCACAAGTACCTCCTCAGAAGATGTACGAAGATTATAGTCCCTCTGGAGTTCCTGTGGAAATTGATGCCTGGTTCTCCGATCCCTGACTTTTCCTCCTCCTTTTTCTTATTTTCCTTGCAGTCCAAGTAGCTTGAGGACATAATGCAGTTGGGTTTAGTTGTGTTTCTTAATTTTCTGTCTTGAAATTGTGCACATTCAGAGCAAGATAGACTTTAGTCAGTAAATTATCAGTGTGTTTTTCTTACTTTAAGTGAAACTTAAGCTTGGTTTTAATGAACCAGGCTCTGTCTTGTGTTGCTCCTCCTTTTAAAAGAAGTTGAGTATTTTAAGAACTCTTTTCCATTGTCTAAGCCATATGAAGGCCAAATAGCAATGAAAATTTTTGGAGAAAATCCTAAAATATCCGCATCTCTTAATATTTGCCAATTTACTCCTATGAAAAATCAAATTATTTCTCACACCTGTGAAAATAGAATAAATTGGTTATTTCTGTCCAGTTGATCATTATGCATTTCATTAGTATGTACTCTTAAATACATGCTTAGGTTTCAGAGTAAATGTATTCTGAAGCAAAAGCAGGAGTGATTCTAATTTAGAACTTTTCATATAAACACAGAAAAAACTCCAACCAAATTAATTTTTTCCAAATGCAAATAATAGGTAGATTAACAACAGATTTTAAATGTCTTTTAATAAAGCTCAATCTTACAGAATAAATACTGATACTTGTAGGGAGACACTGCTGTAGAGTTCTGCAGTTGCATCTGGTGGAATAACCTTGCTTTTCTCTACCTTTCATAAAGAAAGGATGAATTTGTAATATATACAAGTAGTTGATTTTAAGAGAAATCCTGTAAGCATGGAAGAAAGAGTCTGTGTTACTCAGAATCTGAAGCTTCCTGGTTTTGCTTGCTGATGGTTGGGAATCTCCTGTTAAAGACCTGTTGATTCTCTCTGTACTTAAAGCTTTTACTTGTATATTAGATGTGGTTTTCATTTCAGGACACACGTATGGATTACACATCTAATAAGTGGAAACATGTTATAGATTCCCTGCTATTTTCATTGAACCAGGTAGTTAGAATTGGTTTGGGATGGAAAAGGAGGAAAAGACCAGCAGTAAGCAAATTGATGGAGAGTGTTTCAGTCCACCCCTGCTGATTATTTCTAATTGAAGCTGTCTGAGCTAGTCTTAATACAATTTAGTTATCGCCAACCAGAAGGATTTTATTTATGGAACAAGGCCTGTTGGAACTTCCTCCGACCCCAGAGAAGCTGTGAATGGGAGAGAGCTGATCAAGCAGGCATGCTTGCCTAGCGTATGCATTTCTTTAATAAGGCAGGGATTGATGTCTTTTGCAGTTCAGGGGTTAGGTAAACAGCAGTCCCTCGGTTCAAGGCTCTCCATGTTCAGTTGTTTGTTTATACGGATCTCAGAAGGTTAGGCTAGCCTTCTTGACATCCCAGGGGAGCTTTCCTGACCACGGTATAACCTCATCTGTTCCAGAGTTGCTCAGGAGGTGTCACATCCCTTTTTAGGAAAGGTACTGGCTGAGTGGAGTGTGTGCAGCTTGTACCTAGTCTCTAGGAATCTAGGAAAGGTGAATGTCATTGGAGTAGTTGGAACACTAGGTCTGTCTTCATTAATGCATAATTTGCACTTGAAGTGTATATAATTACTGTTTCCATTCTCAGGCTTGATATCTGCACACAAAGATGACTAGAACATATAACTTAGACTCTTACTGAATTTGTTTTGAAAAGTTAGTGACATACATGACTAATTTCACCAGAGCTTTGAGGTTAAGTCTTACTAATTTGTGCTCCTATTGACTTGGCAGTGCTAGTTCATCAAATTGAATAGGATAAAACCTGAACAAACAAGTAGCCATGTTAATAATTTTTATTTAAAAATTAGTGATGATTACGTGTTGAACAACATGGTGAGTTAGAGCATGCATCTCATGAGGTTCATTTCTATGATAGTTGTATCCCAATCCACCTCCACAGAGACTGGTGGTTATCACATGAGAAGTGAGAAAGGAGTGGTGCAAATTCATGTAGATCTTGTTGCAATATAGTTCTGATGAGTGGAGTTGTTCTGGAATTTGAAGACAACTCTGCTCAGGTTAGAAGTGTGCTTTCTTATGGTGTGACTGGCTGCTTTTAAAATGTAACGTATTATGAAGTTGGCTTAAATCCCAGAATTTGTTAGGTTTTTGCTGATTTAATGGCTAGTGATTTGTACTTCATTTTTCTGCAGCACCTCCAGTCTGCAGCCATGCAGACCCAAATGGGCATTAATAAACTAGCCAAACACCTACATCACAGCTTGTGAAATATCCTTGGAAACTGAGGCACAAATGTGGGTTGTGAATTGCCACTGGGCACTTCTGAGAGCACCAAGATCTGTACTGACTTTTCCTATCTTATAACCCCCAGCATCGTGCTGCTTGAACTGCAATGTCATAGTTTTCTTGAGATAAGTTTGTGCCTGTTCTGGAGCTTTTCAGGACACAAACTTTGTTGGTGGTCTCAGATAGGAAAGTGCTGTTAAAGTATCCTGTCCTGTCAAAATCCTTATGGGTGGCATCCCAGCTGAAAAGGTGAGGTGTTCAGAGTGGGGGAGGGAGGCCACTTCTATGCTAGCTGAGGTTTCAAAGTGCCAAAATATGGACATATTGTCACTTTTAAATAATGTGTGGGGGTCTGACTTTAATGTTGGGTTTTGTATTTAATCAGTATTAATATGATAACAGGAATGTGATAACTGAAGCAAACACAAAGAGATTATCTTCTTAGCCAAATGCATCCATTAGCTAGGAAATATAGGTTTCTATTAAATGAAGCAGACAGATGGGCTATTGGAGGTGACTGAGAACAGGAGGGGGGGGAGGCTAAGAGGTGAAAGTTGAGGTTTAGAAAATCTCTATAAAAATAAAAACAAACCATCCGTCTTGATGGTTGGCGTTTTACCCTCCCGTTGCACTTTAGGGATGGTGCTCCGATTCCTATCAAGAACATTATGCTGAAACTTAATCTAACTTCTGCCAAACTCTGGCTCAGCAACTGCTCTGCTGCCCCAGAAAGAAGTGGCCAACAAGGCTTCAAATACAGAACCATGTTGTGCCACCTTCAGGAAGATTGCTGCTTTGAGATCTTGGGGAAGGCAGACTGCATCTTGTTGTTCTGACCTTTTTTGCTTTTTGGTAGAGAAGTGTGCAGGAGAAACAAACAAATGTTTCAGAGCATTTGTAAAGTAAATTATTCATATGAGTGTATGTACGTATATGAATCCCTATCTAATAACTCGTGCAACAGTGTTTCTAGCCAGTATTTGAAAAAACGGTTGGAATAGTATAAATAATCTCAGATAATGCAGAGAAGAAAACAACATAATTAGAAGAATTTTACAAGGTGGACAGTTCACTGAGATGGAGTAACACAATACATTTGAAAAAAAAAAATCTCTAACAGTACAAACATGACACTGGTGACAGGAAACATCTGTCTTGCCAAGCATCCCTGGACTGGCCATGGTCTCACAGCTGCTCCACTGGCCCAGAGAGTCACACGTGCTCCATTGCAGGAGTGAGTGTTGGACCTTCAGCCTGAGGAGCAAGTGGCCCTGTTCTGCCAAGAGGTTGGGGTATTTTTGTTTTGAAGATTTGTGTGGCTTTTAAGTCTATAAACATGTTATTTAAAAAAGAAACTAAAGGAGCCAAATAGGATGGTACTGCCTAGGAAGAGTGGAATGACTGTGAACAAATTCAAGCTCCTTTTTCTGAAAGTTGTTCCTAGTAATTGGACCTGATTATTGTGGAAACAATCCTTCATTTGAGGGGTGTCTGATTGGCTACAAACAGATACTTCATTGATTGCTGGCTCTTATCTTCCATTCCATTTTGATTTTGCTGCCTGTGATTATTCCCCCTCTGGATTTTGAGGAAGGTGCCAAGCTTCCTTTGGCCAAGTTTTATGGGGGATTTTAGAGCTTGTGATGGTGGGGAGATAGGAAAGGAAAAAAAAAAGTGGCAGGAGGGAGAAGCACCATACCTTTTCTGTCTGGCATTTCCAGGCTTCACACAGTTTCATAAATGAATTTACGGTTCTTTTACTTAAATTCACTGTCTTTGTCTGCATTTACTTCAGTTTGCATTTACTTCAGCCTTCGGTGTTTACAAAAATGGGATGTGTAGATGTCGAAAATGGACTTTTGTCCCTCTACACTTGTCATGCTATCCATCTCTGTAAGTCAGTGCCAAATTAACAGTGACAGGTTCATGTGAGGAGCATGAACTTTATGTTCTTGAAATCTCTGGATCCAAGATGCTTTTAGAAATAGAAACTTTAAAACCAGCTTGGTTTTGTATTTCCCCATGGTGTCCCTTATTTATATATGCTGATTGTTTGGGTTTTTTTCCCCCTTCCCTAACAGTTGATAGCTGATAGGGAGGAGAAAATGACCTTGGAGAAAGAAAACAGGTAGAGGCAGGTGATGGCTTAGAGCTGCTGATCTCCTGCGGTAGAGGAGGGGAGGCTGTGGCATGACCCAGTTCCTGGCAGCAGTGGGAGAGATGAGGAGGGTTATGGGTGTGTGCTCTGTTGGCTTCGTTGGGAAGCTGGAGGCACTGAGCCACTTCTCAGGCTGCCCTGTCATTCCTGCTTAGGAACCTGACACATGGGCCCACTTTCTTGCTTGTGCTGTTATTTTAGGAGGGGGGAGGTTGACGATGAGTGACTAGCCCCTTGACAGGGCAGTTTTAAAACATTCATAAAACTTTTATTGGGCTGCCACCTTTCCAGATAAATATTTTCTGAGTTTATGGGCTTATTTTAAGGATTGAAGCTTAATAGCAGCTTTGTAGCCCTATCCGTCCCCAAAATAGCCTTTTGGCAAGACCCATCTCTGGAGGCTGCCATGCCTTTTCTAGGTCTTTGGAGTTTTTTCATTGCTAAATTATTACCCTTTTGCCTCCTTCCAGCTTTGTATGACTAAACGGGACCAACTGTTAAATGAGTGTTTCCCCTTCCCCCAGCTTTACTGAGAACTGAAAGCTGATCCAGTGTACCGTATTTGGTCATCATGAAAGGAGAAAGATTGTAGTAATTATAAATTTATTTTTGTTATTAAATTGGGTTGGTTAGACCTGTTTTATTTGTCTTAATTACCAATCTTTTTTTTAACACTGCGTGTGATTTTAAGATGGTACAAGCTAGTGGCATTTCAGACACATACTGGCACTTTCCAGGCTGTTTCTCAGTGTGCTTCCACAAATATGAAAGCTTTGTAGTGCATCTCAGCACTCAGTGGCTCACAGCCAAGGCTATACAAAGGAATGCTGTATGCAGTGCTCAGAGGAAGGAGCTGCAGTTTGAACATCCATCCATGCCTTTCAATTTCACTGTGTTGTCTGAAGAGGTTTCACGAATTTCAGTGTGGGCTTTTGCTCAACACTGACCCAAAACATTATGTGTATTTTGGATGCTCTTGGGAGTGCCATGTGTAATCTGTGTGCTAGAAACGTTCATGTGGAATGTTCAATAGTCTACTGGAACACTACTCCATGTTATACTGGCTCTTTTTATCCTAGTCTGGTTGCTGATCTTCCCTCTTTTCTTGCCCAGTACAGTTGTTAATATCTAGAAGGAAGGTTTCTTTTCTTCATTCAGTCAGGTGTGTGTTATGACACTACTTTCAATCACTGATTTCCTGAAGAGCAAAATTCTGACACACAAGATTGTTTATGGCATCCTTTGTCTCCTCCCAAGAGTTTAAGGGGCAGAGAGGATTTTCTGTGCAGTGCACAGTGCAGGAGCCCAGTTTCCAGTATATGTGAGAGTGCTAGTCCCTAGGACACATTTAGAGAAGCACATGGGGTATGAAACAACTTAAAGGTTGGAGTCAGAGGTTCTTGTGAAAGACCTAGACTGTGGAAGTGACTGAGATAAAATAGGAGCTTCAGGATGACAGAAGAGACTAGAATAAACTTTAACTCCCTTAACAGGGTTTGCCTGATCCTAACAGATTTTAAAAACAATCAACTCCGCTTGCTTTATTTTGGGTGAGGTTGACAAATTTTATGTAGTCGGGGAACTCCCTTTTCCAGACCAGTCATAGTTCAGCAATACATTTGCTCATTTGTGGTTTTTTCCCCCCTAAAAATAGAAGTATCTATTTTGGTACAAAACAATACCCTGAGACTTTTGTTTCTGTATTTCCATGATTTTTTATGTCAGCACATAATTGCTTAGATGAGGAAACTATTTACTCTTGCAGGACTGTTTTACTGCAAATGTTACACTGATAATTAAAGAAACAAATATCAGAGTGACAAAAGTAGTTTATTCAGTGTAAGAATGAATTCAGACAGTTCATATGCTTTACTAACCTGCCACAATCTGCCTATCTCAGTACAAGGCAAAGAGGTTAAGGTGTGATGATTTTTTTTTTTTTTAATTTTTTTTTGTAGAAGACTGTTGAGCTCTGGCAATCATGCATTATATTCAGAGTTCTTGTCTGGAATAATTCTGGGTGAAGCTGGACAGTTCGAGGTTTTCTATGTTCATATGTGAATTATTGCTATATTTATGTTTCACTATCCTAGATAGTAACTGTTTCAGTTCTTTTTCCATAGTGTTTTGTAGTGGTAGTTCTTCTGCTAGTGCCTAAATGTTTCACAAGTGGATGGAATTTATCCTTTTGGATGCTAATGAAGGAAGGTATCACCTGTGTTCCAAAGACACAGAGCAGAGATCTAGAGATATTAAATAAGTTGCCTGCATGTTTATGGTGGCACAGTGTGGAAGACTGTAGTGTTTTTGTTTACCACCAGTATAATACCTTCCCCTAGAGCTTTTGCAGTGTGTTTGATTTTTAGGTTACTTATCAAGTCAGCCAATAGCCTGTTATTGGCCATTGATAATACATTTTTTTTCTAAACTGTCCTAGTAGTGTGTTTTGATAACTTCTGGTACCTTCTGAACAACATCATATTGTGACAAGACTTTCCCCATTTCACATCAGTGTACCTGCTACAGAAAGAGAATGTAACAGGCCATGTTCCACAAGCTGTTCTCCTTTGTCCTTGGTGACACTCAGTCTTTGGCTGTATAAGGTTTGGGTACCTTGTAAAACTGTATTAAAGATGATGTTCTATAGACTGTGTCCTTCCTTTAACTTGTAATGCAATGGCTGCAGCAGCTGTTGGCCCATGCCACATGCCATTTTATATTAATCCTTTTCTTAGTTAAAGTTTAAAGGAAAAAAAGCTAGTGGCAAATGTTATCCTCCCTGTGAACAATGCTGGAGAAGAAGATTGGAACCATAAATGTATATATTCCAGAGATTCTTACAGACAAATAGAAAAAAAGGTAGAACATTTCTTTCTCAATCTACATTCTTGAAGAAATGGATATAGGTTGTGATTAATGACTTTCTTGATATCCTGTGGGCCAAAAAATAGCCATAATGAAGGTGCAGGTACAGGAATTCATAGTAGACATTTCTTCTTTTTCTACAAAATATAAAGAATTCAGGGAGCTAGGATTTTTTATCAGTAACATTGGAAGTTTCATAGTCTCGGCAAGCTGAGATACTTCTGATTCTTATGTGACTTTTGAACTCTGTATCTATGTTTTCTTCTGTTGTGGTTAAAAATTCACATCAAGCAAAAGTTAATGCTTAAGGATGTAATTTACCTTCAACATGATTCTTCTTGCTGGTGTATGGATGGCTCAAACACTGTGGTTCTGATGGGAAAATACGAACTGTAGACATGAATTCATGCTCTCGAAGCAGAAACAGTGAAACAATGAAGAAATATGGCTTTGGGGGAAAAAAACACACTTCTCAAGTTTTGTTGTAAAATAATTAGCCTTCTGTGGTAGGCATGGAGACCATAGAAAAAAAAGACAGGAGCTGCTCAGTTGCCTGTGATTTGACTTAAAGTTTATGACCTTGATTAATGTGCCTGCTCAACTGCACTTAACAAAAGCATATTTGATGAAATGTTAAACTCATGAATTACATCTCCACAAAAAACCTTTTTTAAAATTTGTAAAATCAGAAATAAATCAAGATTTTCAGACTTCAGTGGAGTTATTTAAACATGTAATTAAAAGGAACAGGCTGTTTCATCAGCAATGACATTTTGTAAACTCTTCAGCTTTTCTTCAGATTAAAAAAAGACCTGTGAATTTCAAGAGATTGTATAAAAAAAATTGTAGCATTCTTAACCCCATTTTGTAAGTGATGATAGAACTGAAATAATACTGTGAATTGGTAGAAGCCAAACAAGCAGAACTGCCTTAGGTCTGAGTTTCTTAATTTCCAATCCAAATGCCTGTCCATTAGGGCTATAATAACTTGAGGACAAACTGTATTAGTTTTAGGACTTGTGTAAAGCAGTACTTGTTCTCTGTTTTCTGTGGTACAAGCAACATTTATTGGTTCAATTTTCCTCCTTTCAACCATTGAATGTCTGGCAGAATACAGTTAACATATGAAAGAATAAACATGTTGGCCCTGTTATATGCAGCAGCAAGTGCTGGTATCCCTTGCATAGAGCTGTCAGCCCAGGGGCTTGCATGGCATTGGAGAGCCTATTCTTCTCTGTTTTATTGCTTGGTGAGTTTTATTTGTCTGCCATAGTAGTACTTTGGCTTTATCATTATTTGTTATTCTGTTTATTTCTCTCCAAGTGGTTAGGTACTGCTGTGTTGAAACAAAAATGGGAAGCGTTTCCTTTGTCTGCTGCACCAGATGTTATGATTAGTATATCACAATGAAAGTACAGTTTTTGTTTTCTTGGAGGGATTTTACCCTTATTTTTCACCTATTAGAGGATCAGATCTGATGCTAAAGCAACGTGCAAAGCATTGCTGTTAAAAACTGGAAATTTCCCTGGAAAGCTGGCTAAGTTTTGAGGTCATAAGGAAGTCTGAAATGTTCAATGGCTTTGAGCATTAACTTTTTGCTTTGTCCTGGGAACTTTTGAAGAGAGACTTGCATTTCTTGGCATTGGTCAAGTGGCCTGGTCTTCATAGACTTGCCATCTGTAGTGTCTTTGTGAGAAGTGTTCCCCCTGGGGCACCATTTTATGTTTTAGTTTGCAGTTTCAGTTGCTGATGTATGGGCTCTTCTGTTAAATAACTTTTATTTTCTATGCCATTATGCCTACATACTTCACTTGACTTGTGTTGCATATAAAGTGTTTTCCCCCTGTTGTGTTTGGAACTGGTTTGTAATAGTGTTAGTGTTGTGTAATTCTGACTGAAAGTTACAACTTTATCAACAAACAGAAAATGCTTTTTGAGTTTGAAAATTTGTGTTTTACACTCATCAGGAACTATTTATCTGTTAAGTGTACTGGCTTTTATCACTGAAATAGAACAGAATGCTATTTCATACATGCTGCATGTTGAGAATTGCTGAAGATTCACTGGTATGTAGAGCACTTAGTGCTGTGAACACAAGTGAAGAGCTTCTGTAAACAATTGATTCAAGATTTCAAAATAACACAAGTGCTGAGAACTATTGCACTCAAATATACTGTCACATTTCCATGGATTAATGAGTCACTGTTTATCTCAGTGATAGTGACTTGTCTGACTGCTCAAACTGCATCACAAATGTGCTAGAAATTCATAACCTCAGATGTGTCTTTAAATCCCAGTGAAGATGTTCTGTCATGCATATGATGTGCTGAGGAGTATATTTGCAGTTCTTTAAGCTCAGTTGATAGGCACTAACTTCATTCAGTGTCTGAACTGTAAAATGACAAATGGTTGAAAAATACATCCTTTTTGCCAAGATCAGGGATTTCTGCCTGCAATTGTCAAGTGCTTAGATCAATTCAAGAAAATATTCAGACATTGGCTGGTGAATACATTAATTCTTCTGAGTTCTGATTCTTCCACCAGTCAATGACTATACTTCTGTTACTGGTACACCTAAACTTACTGTGCTCAGAGATTCCCAGTCTCCTCTTGCTTTCTAGTCTTCCTACCTCTCTTCACTCCTTCATTTACAATTTCAGCTTGCAGCATATATGATAAACACTGTAAACATGAAGATAATTCCCTGGTTGTTGTATCCTTTACTTAGGTGTACCTCTGATAGGCATGGTAGTGACATTGATGTGATCAAGCTTGCAGATTTGTTTTTTATACTTCCTGTGAATCATGTTGAGTCTATTCTAAATGGGTAATATTAGAATTAAGAGAATTCTTTCATTAATGTATCCTTTGGAAATTAGGCCAACAAAATTCCAGAAGCTTACTGAATTTTGAAATGCAGACTGGCCATGTTTGATTAGGAGGGCTGAATGCTCATGCAGTGCACATCACTCCCATGTATACTGGTTAATGTCATGATATTTAAAAATATGCAATGTGTTCTGTGTGCAGAGGCATACACAAACACTCACACTGTGTATATTGTGGCTGCACATCTTCAGCTTGTGTGGTATGATGTACACACTCGTGCACGCCCACACACTAAACCTTTGCAGGTCAAAAAGTGAGGATAAACTTTTGAACCTAGCTGCTTCCAAATTAAGTACATGTGCAGGGACCACCAAAGCTGGGGTTACCATGTTGCAGAGAAGTGCTGGACACTGACACCCATGTATTGTGCTGCAGGAGACTTTTTGTTCTTCCCTTAGAGCCTGAAGGATGATGCCTTAAAAACATGCTGTCGTCTCTGCCCTTTTCTTGTCACCAGAAAGGACAGGCAGTGGTTTGGTGACTTCTCCCTTCGTTATGGAAATAGGACTGATACAGTAATCAGGATGCTACATATGGAGCTTTTTAAATTACTGTTCTTCGGTCTTTTGTTAGCCTTCATTATTCCTGAAGATTTTTTTCAAGTCATAAAAATGACATTTTTAATATGCAGAATTAAAAAAAGGCAATATGAAGAATACATTTTTGTCAATAAGCTTTTACCTTTTAAACCAGTTATCTTAGTTTCTGCTCTAGGTATTTTAATTGAAGATTAACTACTGTTAAAGAGTATACAAATTCAGGTAGTATATATTTGGAGTAGTAAAATGGGACTGAATAAAAGGTGGGAATAGAGTGGCCTATCCATTATAATTTTAGATTGCAGAGCACAAACTGACCTTCATTAGAAGTCAGCACAGCCTCTGAGAGGTTATTCTAATGTTTAGACTTTTTTTGTTCCAGTGCAATTCACTGAAAGTATACTTTGGAGTTGCAAGTTGAGCAAGTCTCATTCTCAAGTGTTTGTTTTATTTCTGCTGTCGTCTTAATAAAATAAGTCAAAGCTGATGCATGTAAATGTGTGTGTGTGGGAAATCCTAAAAACAATTGTTACGTATTTCTCACTTATAACTTACTGCAGAAGCGATCTTGGTGAACTCCTTGCTTGGTATCTTTTGGCCCAATGCAGGAAATAAGACTGGTTCATTCCTGTCTGCAAAGTAAGTTTTCTTTCAAGAGCAGAACTTGGGTACCACAAGACTTTCCTGTAGTGTATTTAAGTCATGGAGGCTGACTTTTTTTGTGTACAAGTGAGAAGATGCTACTTCATCCTAACCACCTGCATATGCAAGGCTCTTGGGCAGACTACTGGGTTTCCTTCCATAGAGGTAGGCTCTAATCTTCCTCATAGTATCCTATGTTTCTTCCAAAGGGTAAAAGGATAGCTGTCCTGATGAAAATTTTAAGACTTACTGTTTAAACCTATTTGGCAGTGAGTATATCTGGTAGATTTTTTTAAAAACTCAGCTTGCTCTTTCTCCTCAGAGGTTTTACTAGAGCTTGCATTTTAACAACTCAAGTATTAATGTAAACTTACTATAGATCTGTAGCCTTGATGAACTGTGTGTAAAACACTTTTATGAATGCTTTCCTGAGTTCCCTCATTGTGAGTATGCAGGGTGAGGGAATGCTGCTGCTTCCATCTTGATCTGTGAAGACTGAAGTGGCTTAAGGAAGCAGGGCTGGTGGGGTTGGCTTACTAACCTGCCCAGAGATGACTTCCTCACTGAACTGCTTCCTTGTGCCTACCTGAGATAGCTCTGCACAGTGCTGCTGTTGACAGGACACATAGACCTTTAAAAGGAGAATGTGACTTAATGTTGTGATGTGCTTGCAGACCTCTTCCTTCTCTGGTGACTGATGGTGAGGAAGGAACCTGGATAAGATAGGACCTCAGGGTTGACTTAACATGGTATAATAGTTCCTGTGTTGCTAGCTTTGCACAGGCAAAATGGTTATTGTCTAGTGCTGTGCCTTTATCCATGACACTTTCCTTCTCTTTTCTTGGGGTTTTTTTTTGGTTGTTCTTGTTTTCTTTCTCTGTGTAAGGAGGGAGGGTTTGAACCACAGATTTGCCATGATTCTGCTGCAAAATCAGTAACAGCTGTTGGAATTGTAAATGGCTTCTGGGTTGCTGTCACAGAACCTGCAGTTGATCAGCTCTGCCCTGGGCAGTAAGTGGAGACATCAGGACCACTGAGGCCAACTAGAGAGTAAGGGTGGAGAGAATTAAAACCCTGAGGCAGAGATCTAAATAGAGAACATAGGCACAGATGGGTATTGGAAGGGACACTGTTTTCTGCTGTTGGATGTGTTTTTAGATGCTGTGAAGCGCAAAGTTGACTGGAGCAGTTTCATAATGGGAGCAATGGAAGATAGGGGGAAGATGTAGAAGAGGTTTCAGACAAAATGTGATTCAAATGTGGCTTTGTCTTACCTGTTATTAAATCCATTCAAAAATCCAATATTCTAGCAAAACTCAGTGGGCAAAAGATACTTGCTTTGGTACGGTCACTCAAGTCATTTATGGTGATAGGTAAACTCTATAGAATCATAGAATGTTAGGGGTTGGAAGGGACCTAGAAAGATCATCTAGTTGTCTTTAAGTTAGGATATCATTAACTTTGACATGTTAGTACAAGGCAAATGTTTAACAATTATTTGTCAAGAGAAACAAATGCTGAGATGTGAGGACTCCTGCTCCTGGAATGGACTGTACTAGAACCCAAACAATGAAATCAACAGGTCATCACACAAGATGCTGCCTTTGTGGGTTTGGTAATGGGGCTTATTTATTTTTAATTTGATTGTATGTTTTGGCTGGTCATGTTACTACATCTTCTGTAATCTAATTTTTCTCTCCTTCAATGCTACCTTTTACTACTGCATGCCCTAGAAACACCAAATTTATTTGTGGGGGTTAGATTTTTTTGCAGAGCAAGCCAACATGTGTTGGTGTTTGGAAATGTGCAGTGACTCTTCAATCCAGTTCATGAGTCCACAGAGCTGGGCTGTCTGTCCTAACACACTGAAATAATAATCGCAAGCTTTTTCCCCCCTCACTGCTGGGTTTGGACCCAGGCACTCAAACAGATTAGTGTTGGTAGTGGGAATCCAGTAAGTTAGATTGCTGTAATTCATTCTCTTCTAGCCAGCTGCCTGGTATTAGGACACTTGTTATTAATTTCTGCATCTGAGCCTTGTGAATTGCTTCCATTTTGTTTCTAATGAATATTAGCACCTGAAACTTTCAGAAAGCTGAAGAAAAACTTTTTGGGGCATAGCTTAGGAAAGCTAATGTCCTTCAGCTTTAAATATGATCAGCTTCCCATAGACTTGGATGGAGGCTGTACTTGCGTTTTCTGATATTTTACTTACTAGGTTTTAGAACAGTCTGTGCCCCAGGAAGAGTGTAATGAGGAAGGAAACCCAGCCCTTGGGTGCTTGCCTAGAAAAATGGAAGTATTACTGTGGCATGGATAGAGGTATTAAGTTATTAATATATTCTAGGTCTGTGTCACTATCTCCTTAACTTTTGAAATCTCTAAATTTAAACTCTGACTTGGTGTGCCTGCCCCTTCAGAAACATGCCACTGTTTTGACTTTGTTTGATTTTTGTCAGTGTTGCTCTTTATTTGGGGCCCAAGTACTGTAAAGTAATTATTAGAAAACATTCACTTTGTATTCAAAGGTTTATTTCTGGTCTTTGTGATTACTAGGGAAAAAGCATGGTAAGATGGAACTGATTGAACTGAGAGTCTTGATATTGAGAAGGGGAATATAAATAAGTGATACCTTTTTAAAATAATGCTTATACTAATTTTAAATGCTTTTATTTGGAGGGTGGGCTGGTGACATTGCATTTTTGAAGTTAATAATATTGAAGCAACTTGCAGAAAGAATCCTGTTCTGCAAATCCTTCTCCTCTTTCCCAATTTCCAAAATTACTGGCTAATTTAATTCTATAAGAACATTTTAAAATAGTAGTAATTAAATAATACAAAGAAAATCAGTTAAGGCTCAAGAGTGTTTAAACAGCATGTGCTGAATAGGGAAAAACATAGTGTCCTAATTATAAGAAATGCAGGAAACTTAGTTATTGCAAAATTGTTTTTTTTTTACTGCTAGAGGACTTGTGGGTGACTAAGAAATGTAGTGACTTTAAGTTTTTTATTTATTAAATAAAAAACAGATACATGGCTTCATCCTTTGCTGGATTGTTGACTTAATTTACTTGGATTGAATTTTTCAACATTTAAACCAAATTAAAAGTCATGAATCGCTTCTGCTTAAAGGCACAAGCTTTCATAGATAGAAGAGTTAAGACTCCTAAATGGTTATATGCATAACCATTTGGATGTGTAAATTTTGTACTTGCTTCCTTTAAAAAAATAAATGCAGATGAAAATTTTGGTAGGTGGGATGCAGTGCATGTTACCTGTTAGAAAGAAATGATTATGTTGGACTAACTCTCCCTTTTTAGCTTTGCTTCCTCTCTGTCCTGTTTGCTGCCGAAGCAGCGATTAGTGTGCAGGAGCTACGTGAAGCTCAGCCGATGCACGGCAGAGACGGCTGCTGTACTGTGTGAAGCTGTTCTGTGCTGCCTTTGACACAATCTGCATTTTCTTGGTACTCGTTGAGAGAGGTTTTTCAGTTTTGCTGCAGTGATCTGTGCACGCTCTTAAACTCTTTGGTTTTGATGCTTCTGCACTTGCATGGTGTGACCCTGCTGGGGAGAGGGAGGTCTCGTTTCACCCAGGGTGCATGTGTGTTAGATTAAGATCAGCATTGTTTTGCTCAACGGTAAATGCAGTGTGTGAATTTTTTTTAATTGTTTTAATTATTGTGGCCAGTTAATTGTTGGTACAGCTAAAGGAGCTTTTTTCACAGCCGTTTTGTAAGTCTGGCAGACTTTATCATGGGGTTTTTACTTGAGTTTTCCTGGACTTTGCTGTAAAATGCGACTTGGGGAAGGTAGGTGAGCAGTTAGCGGATGATGACAGAAAATAAACAGGCGTTCCAGATTAAAATTTATGTTCTTCAAATACATTATTTCAAGGATATTTCAAATGATTTGTTGTACTTCAGGAATCCTTTAGCAAGCTTATTTCTCCACTGGTACAATACCTGTACTGTATTGGTGTTCACAGAAGTACCAGCTGTGACTTGCTTGTTTCTTCCCTGCACTTTCTTCGCATAGTATAAGTGGGAGCAAGGTGAGATGTTTGTAACTATAGATTTGCACATGCATACATAGGTAAAATTAAGTAAAGGATAAAGGTAGAAGAGTAGACAAATTGGGAAGCAAAAGAAGAATATGCTCTTCTGGATGTTTCTTCCTAAGTCTGATTTGTACCATAACAGACTTTCATGGAAAGCTGTGTTCATTTTCTTGCAGAAGGGATTTTTAAGAGCACAGAAGTCGGTGAGAATGAGTTTACATGGACTAGATAATTAGTGTTTGAAGCTTAACCAGGCTGAGCATCCTCTAGGTTGAAGTGGAAAACATGCAGTGCCTACAAAAAGAAACCCATCTAGTCTTGTCCCTCGGGTGGCCTCTTCTGTACTTTTTCTTACATGACCCTTGCTTTTCTCGTGCAGCCTGCCTTCGGTTTGACTGAGATCCACCTGTGAGTGCTGTTTCACTCTGGGAGCCTCACCCAGGAACACATGTCCCGTGAAGCTGCTGCATCTATAGGTGTTTGTGTGCTTCCTTACACTATTCACAAATTTCAGTGTGTGCTGTTGGTCTGGCAGACTGAGAAAGACATGGGGAGGGAAATAAGTTGTGAAACTGTAAACCTGAAGAACAGTTCTTTTTTTTTTTACTTCTTTAGAGAAGAAGTATATGAATATTAAAGGAGGAAGAACTGACAACATCAGAATTTGTCTTCATAAAACAGAATTATACAAATTTCCAGAGTCCCTTTTTGTGGGAAGCTATAGAGAAGGAATTTGTAGGTTATTAAAAGACTGAAAACTTAGTAGTAACCTAACATTCTCATACTGTTTATTCTTCTCCACCTCCCACAACATTTTATTTCTCTTGTAATAATTAGTTTGAACTTTTCATCTATTTGTATGGATCAAGTAATTTACATACAACTTCAGGATTTTTTTATAGTCTTTAAATCTTTCTTCTAAATAATGTTTTTTATAACAAAAAACCCCATGAATACATTATAATTTCAATTTTCATGGTGTGTGAAAGATTTCTGCACTAGGTCTTTATTGTTTTTGAAGAATTCATCACCCTAGTTAAGAAGCTTAATATAAATTAAAGAAGGTATTAAGGAACATTAAGACATCAAAATGTGGAGCGTTCTTTTCCTTTCGATTGCTCCAAATGCAAACAAGTTGAATAAAATGCAATCAAAGGGCCTGTTTGGAGAACATTGAGTGGCTTTACAGCTGTGCTGTAGAGAACCTCTGGTAAGAGCATAATTCAAATAAAAAGGCCTTTCTTTTCTCCTCCTAATTCTCTTTGTTGTGGTGACAACAGAGTACAAGACCGATAAAAATTTAATCACCTTATCTTTTTAAAGCAAATTGCATATTTGTTTACACACAATATACATAACATAAAAAAGAAAAAGCTGCTATCCAATCCCCCTCCCCTTCTAATCGCATTAAAGGCCCTTGCCTAGAAGTTTAAAAAAAATTTATAATGTTTTATTCTTTATTCTGAAGTCCCATTGTTCAGGCTTGCTTTATAAAGACAGCCCTGGGGAAGATGAATATCACCAAACATAAACTCTGGACCAGTGCTGAGCGGCAGATGCCTGGGCTACGTCAGCAGAGTTGGGCCAGCTTAACTGGCTTCTGTGGTGCCTACTCCAACATCAAGAGTTGCAGGCAAGATGGGAGGATTACAGACAGGCCTGTGGATCTAGCACTTTGATTTGAAGCTGCTTTGTAATGAATTGCCTTTGATTCTGTGTCAGATCTGCTAACCTGAACTTTTGTATTCATTTCTGAAAGGCTGCTGTAAGAGAGATTGTGGATTGGTACTGGTTTTATTGGTGCCTTTTTGCTAGGCTGATGAAGTTTCTTCCTTTGTGTTGAATTCAAAACATTTTCAGTTGTTTCTGTTCACCTTAGTGCAGAAAAAAAGAGCATTGCTGGTTTTGTTTATTTACTATTTTATAGGTACTGGGGTGCTAAAAAAATTCCAATCCAAAATATTTTCTGGCCAAGTGCTGAGTGGCCTGGGCTGAGAACTCTCTCACTGGATAAAAATTGAATCCCTGTGAGATGCATAGGCTTTTAAATTGTGAAAGCTCCTATGCTTAGCTCCTTGGTCTACTTTTGCATACCTAGCTGTACTTCTGGACATTTTTGTGATTTTATTCCTCTTAAGGATTTAATCACCAAGGACCACCTCAAAAATAAAACTTGTGAAACTCTGTCCTGTATAACAGTCATCATAGACTATCCCAAATTTTTCTCACTGTAGTGTTGTCTGCATGTTTCTTTCCTTCTCTCCCTTCCTGGGAGAGCACTTCTTAGAGGTCCAGTGACAGTAACTGTGATTTTAAGACATTGTTCTGTCTTTGACTGTTTTGAATGGTCTTGGATATTTCACGCTGACCTGCCTGTAGTTTTTCTATTGTTGAATTGTTACAAAAGCCTGTCTGTATTCCCAGGCTTCCAAATAACATTGCATATATTTGTATTAATAATTGGATGACCTATTTAGTTCCCTCATTTTGTCACAGTTGCTCAGTTTTTGTTCCAGGGAACTTGAACACACAGGCTAAAGCACAGGATGAGTAGGAAAGTTGCTTCTCTCTATAGGTATGCTGGGAGTATGAGTATAGCACTTAGTCATGGTCTTAATGACTGCATGGGTTAGGGTACATCTTGGAAAACCCACTGTGGGAACTGAAAATATCTCTCTAACGTGTGTGGGGGCTTGTGTAGACTTAAAATAATGTGGAGACATACTTAAATAATGAGAACTTTGTCAAGTGGAGAAATCTATCCTGCTAGATGGCTTCAGATGACAATGGTCCATTTGTACCTGGTGTTTGTCCATTACATTTTATTTTTGGAGGGAAAATGTTTAAAATACAGTTGTAATGTAGATTTGGGAAATAGAATAATATATCCTGATCATCTTGCTGGAAATTGAGGAGTGTAAAACTGTGGATGACTTGCACACTCTCAGTGCAGTGTGGTATGCTGGGTGTCCTCGGGGCAGGCAAGGCATGTATAGGGAATATGGCATTGATAACCATTCAGCAGCCAGTAGATACGGTGTGATACTGGATCTGTGTTCCATTTAGCAATATGAAAAATATCAGACTGAAAAATCAAGACGCTGACTTCATGCAGAGGGTATGGCAGACTAATTAAAGAAAAAAAATGTGTACCAATTGAGCCTATAAAACTCTTCCTGACCTTGAGAAAACTCCCAGAGAGCTGTGGGAAACTCCAATCTGTCCCCTCTGAACTTTTTTGTGTTGTTGTTTAAATATAGTAACTGCTTTTTTAATTAAAAAGAAAAATTAGATGGCATTTCAAATTGTGTCCATGGTGCCTTGGGGACCTATTACAGTACAAATTGCCCTATACTATTTAGTGAGGTCTTGTTTACTATTGTGTGAAGCAAGAGTTCACAGTGCAAGGATGGAGGACAAGAAGGGCCCTTCTTTGAAAGTCTGGCTCTGCACATGAAAGTGACGCCAGCAATTGGAAGCAATTTGTGGAATTGTTTGATTATATTAATTATGGCACCAGCAAACAGTGCTTGGGAAACAGTTTTGTTTTCTTGCATTCTTTCTTGATTGCTTGCAGCAAAAGCCAAGATACAAAATGTGCCTTTAAGGACTGCCGGAGAGTGCAGTTCAAGCCATTGTGTGGAATTGGCACTGAGCTTGAAAGGGTCGTGTCCGGCTTGATGTGAGAGGTTTCCAAATACAGCTCCGACCTGAACTTCACCTAGGTCAGCCTCTGGAATTAAAACAGCTTCTGTAGTCTTCATCAAGGAAGATTAGCTCTTTCCCTGCGAAGTAGGAGTCGATAATGAAATCCATGTTATTCCCAGTAGCACCACCTCTTATAATAATGTCTTTCAGCCCAAAAGCCTATATAAACTTAACATGCTGCTATACAAGACTCAGTTCAGTTCACCACTGAACTGCAGCCTTCTCTGATGTGGTATGGGGCAGCTGTTCCCCAATTTGTGGGAAAATGTTTAGTTGTTAAGGATTTCCCAACAGTCTACCAGGCTGACACTGTGGGAATAACTCTGCTGATGCAGGCTGTCTGTGACAACAGTGTTTGGTCAGGATGTGGGGCAGTATACTTCTGCTTCAAAGTGGCTGTAAAATGGTTGTTTTTTCTCTGTCATCAGACAATGAGTTACGGATATTTTGTGTAGGTCCCAAGTACTACACCAAGGTATTAGTCTAATTCTCATTTGGAAGAAAGGAGTCCACTTTCTGGTCTCCTGTGGAGTTTGATTGCTGTCCCTAGCCAGCTGCATGCTGTAGGTCCTATTAATATTCACAAGCCAGGCAAGGTGATAAGAGCAGATCTTGTACCATCCAGAAGAGAAAAATGATTCTGCTATGGAGTTTGAAACTCTTGCAGAATATTCGAAAGAGCTGACAAGAGATGAGGGAAAAGGTGGTGTGAATTCAAAATAGAATTACTGGAGAATTGTGAAGGGATTTACATAAGTAAAATTCATTGCCTGATCTGTGAAAGTAATTGAAGCTCAAATCCTGAGCTCCTGAGGGTAGCAAGGAAAGGAGGAGTATCTCTTGTTTCTTGAGTGAATCTCTGGTCAACTGTTACATTGAAATTGTCTAGGTAATCATATTATGCTTGTTATCGTGGTGATGAACACCTAAGACCAGAGTAGATTGGCCCCTGTAGGAAGACTGTACTTAAATCTTTTGGCTAGAAAGGTTTGTGTGTGTTGACATACTGACCTTGATGCCAGGTAGAGAGTTCCTATCTGATCCCAGGTTTTAGTTAGCTCAGGACAGTTTTCATTCCCTGCTCTTTCTGAAGTACCATATGTTAATAACAGGCAGATGGGATGCTAAGCTAGATGGGACCAGCAGTCTCTAGATGACCAGTAATCCAGTCTACTGGATGTGGTGTGGTATATCTGATACTCCTGTTACTTTTATTACAGTGTTCATGGGCAAAGTAACATAATACTTTTGTTCTTGGAAGGCTTACAAAGATTGTTTTCCCTGATCAGCTCGGGGTTTGTGGGTTTTGGGGCGTTTTGGTTGGTTGGTGTGGTTTTTTGTTGGTTGGTTTGGTTTTTGTGTATGCAGCGTGGATTGGTTTTGTTTGTTCTTTCTGGGATACTGAAGGAGAAAAATGACTACCTTAGCCTGAATAAAATCAAAGGTAGGATTTTGAATTTCTTTCACAGAGGAGAAGAGAAGCAGAGTTGCTGCCTAATAGCTTAATGTAAAGAGTTCATGCAACAGGATGTTACATTTTTGGTTACTCTTTTCCCATCTGTAGAGATCACAGTAACAGGAGAGTCTGGGCAAACTTACCGTCTGGTTTTGGGATGCTTCTGCTTTTTGTTTGAATCAAAACTCCAGAGCATTACTTTAGGGATAATTGCATGAGCTCTTCATGTTCTTGGGGCACAGATTAATGATGGCTTTTCTGTAGAACTGCTGAAATTTGGTGACAAGGTGGAGAACGATGGTGTGCTTGTTAGTGTTTTGTGGACTTTGAAAGCCAACACTTGTGCCACTGGTATTTCTCTTAATTTTGCTGGAAACCAGCAATAGATTTATTCTTTGTTTTAAAGCTAAAGTTTTGTTTTAAAATCATTTTGTTTTAGACTCTAAAGCACAGCCTCTCTGTATCAGACTATGGCATGGATGTCTCCATCCAGGGCTCTTAATTATTTCTGATTTTTCAGGTCTGTACTTTCTGTTAACAGAGAGTTGATGCAGACACACACTCCCTTACTGTGTAATGAGGGTTCAGGCTCTGAGGGTTCAATTTAAGGAAATCCTGAAATTGTGAAAACCAGCTGTTACAAATAATCCATTGTGAGTGAGGATTATCCCCAACCCTTTACCTCTTTCAAATTTTGCTCTTTTTTCCTTCCCTCAGGAAGAAAGCAAAACATCTGCCTGCTGTATTAAAAGGTTACACTTGTCTCAGATGCTATTTCTGATATCAAATGTTCTATGTTAACTTGTTCTCTGATATATAGTCAATTTTAAATATTTGAATTTTGGCAGGAAACAAGAAATTGCAGGTGGTTGAATCTTCTACCTGCAGTGTTCAAAGGATGTGAATAGGTTGTTTTGTTTGCAGAAGGGAAAAAAAACAAAGTTCAGTTTCCCACTGAAACTTGCTCACAAATTCCTGCATGAAATGGTAGTTTTGGAGCTAATGTCAGCAGGTCAAGAATAGTCTAGGAATTTCTTAACATTGAGTGCAAAATGGATTATTTTCTATTCCTGTGGTAGCTCCTGGTGTAGCCTTAGCATGCTTTTTTTTCTAACATGTTGTGGTAAGAATGCTGAGTCAGTGCTTTCCCAACAAACCATGGCAAGTACCATTGCAGATAGTTGGTGTAATGTTTGCTGATTTTTCTCTTGGTATGATAATCTTCAAATTGTGATTTGAAAGCTAAGTTCTGATGAATTGGGAGGCTTGAAATCTTTTAAGACTATTTTGTTCCCCTGTTACGATTTTCAATGTAGTTACAAAAATCTTTAATTATCCACACTAATACTTGCATGTTCATCAATGCTTGTAGGGTAGTCAGCAATAGGCTTTTTTACAAGCATGAGTATGTGAAGGGAGTTGTTGAATGTCAGCAAAATAAATTACTCACCCTGGCTGTGCTGGGGAGCATGCCCTGCACCTATATTGTTACACCTGTTTTCAATGATATGTTTATCAGTTACTTAAAAATTATTCCTGTCTCTGGCTGGGCTACAAGGAGATACTGTATTATCTTGCTTCTCATCTACAATGTGTTTAGCATTCAGTCTTCCATTCAAACACAATGTTACATTAGCTTTGAAGGAGGCAAGATTATTCCTGATTATTGAAGAGATCAGTGGAAACAAATACAGTGATGGAAAATCTGAAAAATAAAAGTTGGAAAAGGAAAGAGAGATCTAAAACTCCTGAAGAGCAGGGGTAGCAAGTGGAATTGGAAGTCAAGGAAGAGGGGGCTGCAGTTTAGGAGAAAGAGCAGAGACCACCCTTGGAGACCTTTTGAAGGAGCAGAACAACAGGGGAGCAGAAGACTAATAAGCAATAAAAAAAGAAAATAAATTTAAAAAATAAAACAAAAAAAACCCTCAAAACAAAAACCCCCAAACCACCATTAACAACACACACACAGAACACCAAACAAACAAAAAACCAACCAACTCCAAAAACAAAACAAAGACAACAAAGATGACAGAGGATGTTGATATAGAGTGACAGTATTAATTAAAGTAGGATGTTGAGTTGGGAAGTTATGTAAAAGGTAAAGTAAGGATCCAAGCTTACAGGTAACAGTTGAAATAAAGATGTATATGGCAGCAGTGCTCCTTCACCCTGCTGTTCGATTAGGAAAAGAAATTAGAAGAGGAGATACTCTGTCAGCTTTCCTCCTCCTTCCAGCTGAAGTAGCAGTAGTAAAAACAAAGCAAAAGTCAACTATGCTGGTTGTGGGCATTGATATGCTGTGTGTGTTATGATTTATGTACTGGCTGGTGCTCCCCAGCAGCCTGGTGTGGGGACTGTCCTCAGCTCTGAGGGCCACCCCTGGGGTCAGCAGTGGGGAGTGTGGGGTGTTTTTTGTCACAAGGCTTTGCTGAGCAACTCCCTGTTACAGGGAGGTCTGATTGGTATTAGAACAGAATGGGGCATTGAAGAAACTTTAAAATTTGTGTAGATATGAATATCTTCACTGGGACGAGAAAAATTAATATCCAGATATCTAGACAAGATGGTCTAGAATTCAACAATGTGACATTTCCATATGAAGTTATTGATACCTGCATGTTTCTGTGAAAATTTCTTGCCTGAGTAATTGTAAAAGGAGGCTGCAATGCATTTAACTACATGAGTAAATCACTAAGAAGCTAGATTTTTATTTGTGAAAACTTTAAAATACTGCATTTATCCATTATTTTGTGCATGTGAAGTTGTTCCTAGATTTGATGCACTTGAAAATGGCTGAGTTTAGACTAAATCCTTGAGGCAGTGCTAGGACACAAAATATTGTTAGGAGTATCTTTTTTTTTTTTTAATTGTTAACAGTAATTGAAACTAAGAGAGTGAAGTAGATTAAACTATTTTACAACTAGATTTTCATACCTAACCCTGGTTAGTTGATGCTAGGAGTATATTTTATAGAAGACCTGTCTCGGCACTTGTTACAGACATGGTTATGGTGGGTGGGAATGAATTTGCTAAGCTTTCAGATATCTTATGTGCCTCTGAGGACTGCCCATTAATAATATTAATATATAGGTATTTTCCACTGTTGTATGCAAGGCATTTCTTAGGACTTTGAAGCTAAAGTCTTCTTTTTAACACACAGACCTTTTCAATTTAATCCATTAGCAACTTGGCAAAATAAAGTAATTGTCCAACAGAGGAAGAAAAAAAAATCTATTAACGTTTGCTACAAATCCGAGTAGTACAGGCAGCACTTAATTAATGGAACAGATTTCTCACTATGTATTCAAGCTAACATAGCTATTGTTCAGGAGAGATTAGACTCTTAATGTAAGTAAGTTAAACTAGACCTCCATCTAAAAATATCCGTCATTTCAGCTATTAAAGGTCTGATGTCTTCTTCGGTGACAGATATATTTCCCTTCATTTCCTTGGTTTTGTAAAATGTGAAGTATGCATTGTGTGTAACGCGAGAAATCCGCAGAGGTAGATGAAACCCTGATTGTGCCTCCCCGCCGGTCTCTCCCTGCCTCTCCTTTGTGCTGCTCCCTATCACGGAGCCTCTTTGGCCCTTAGACCTCCTGGCACCAGAGCAGAAAAACAGAAAATGCCGTTTGTTAGGGTATGATGCCAGCCACCTAATCTGTTTGCAGAATGAGGGCTGTGGGATCTGATTAAGTAATTTAGATACCCCCTGAAATTAATAATACCTCAGCTGCCTTTGGCTGTCAGCCTGTCCTTTCACTGGTAGGAACTACCATGTTCTTCCATTGCTTCAGTAAACTTCTTACCCATAATACCTTCTTTGAGTCTAAATAGGTGTTAAGGGCTTGTAGGTGAGGTGTATTTTTACTTCTCCATATGGGAAGTTAGTGATAGGGTGGAGGAAGTGAGATTGCTCAGTTTTAAATACATTTTCCCCAGTACAATTCC
This sequence comes from Bucco capensis, assembly GCA_013396975.1. Classification (NCBI taxonomy): domain Eukaryota; kingdom Metazoa; phylum Chordata; class Aves; order Piciformes; family Bucconidae; genus Bucco; species Bucco capensis. The sequence goes on along the minus strand of VWZO01009224.1, from coordinate 909,897 downwards.
ATGTGCAGCATATCCTCCATTCTTCAAAATGGAATGTTCCAAACTTTAAACTCTTTGCTTAAAAACCTAAGATGATGTACCAGGGTTCAGATCTGTTGGGCTAAGTGCTCAGGGACATCACTGGCAGTTTTTGAAGCTCACTTCATCCAAAGTGATTGTTTCACCTCACAGCTGCCACAGCCAAGTGTTCCTGGGAGGTGAGAGGCAGGACCCTCCCGGGGGCATTGCTGCTCTGGGGTAGCAGCTGAGGTGCCTCACTTCAGAGACCCACAGGGGAGAATTTTGGCTGCAATTTTAGTGCCACATCTCCTCCCTTCCTCTCTCCTTTCCGCCAATTAGCATTTTTTGGAAATTAGAGTCTAGCAAAACCTGCTAACATAAATAGCAGTGTTTTAGGATTTGTTTGCTTTAATTAGTTTAAAGTGTGTCTTTCTGAAAGGATTTAGTTCAACATCTTTCTTAAACAGTAATGTGCCAGTAACAGCAATATTAGTAATAGTGATAAGACGCAGAAAGGGAAACCAACTAGAAAGCAAAATGAAATGTTTCTTTGTCCAAAAAATAAATGGTCTTCCAGGAAAGTGGAGGAAACTCTGTTTGGGGACACTTACAGTTAGGTTAGTCAAAACAGCAGAAAATATACAATGTGAAATAAATCCTGTAAAGGTAGAGTGTGAGACTGCATGAGATCACTTTCTGATGTTTTTATTTTGTTGTTTGTTTTTTTTTTTACTGTTGCTATGCACCCAAGATGTTGTCAGGGCTTTCTAAATAGGAAATCAGTTGCTTTTCATGTAATGATAAATTTTCCATAACGAAGACGGGGTGACTGTAAGGCTAATGATATTAATGGGATTTGTATGAAAGCATCCAATTAAAAAAAATGAAAACAGGTGTATAGAACATGACCATACAATGTAATAAAATCATATAATAAATATGTGGCCAGGCCACACCATAGTATCTAATTTGATTAATTGAACCTTATATGTGCAAATATTATCAAGGAAAAGCAGTGTGAATTATTTTCACAATGAAATAATCATTACCCTTTTTTTATTTTTGGTATTCTGCAATCTGAAAAGAAGAAACTGCTGCTGCCTTGACTGTGAAATACAACATCTTGCACAACTATGCAAAGTTGCTTGTGCTTGATGTTGAACTTCTGCAGCCTTAGTGTAGGTTGTTATTTATGGAGTTATACTCATGATGTGTTGCTTTTCTCCTCTCTTGTGCTCTTGCATTTTTTGAGAAAGGCAAGACCCCTCTATGTCCACTAAGCCTCCCTATGGCTGCACTGGGGGATGCTAGGGCTGGGTTACAACCTCTGGTTATGAAATGGCAAATCAACAGTTCTCTGGTTTGTCTCCACCACCACCTTGCTTCCTCCCTTCCTCCCTCCCCTTTGCTGGGTGGTGGGCATGCTGCCTGGGACAATCTGCTTCCTGACACAGCAAGATGAGAAGGTAGTTGCTGGTGCCATTGTGCCCCTGCAGTCAGCTGTAAGTGCTTCTAGATGTGTCTGTGCTGGAGCGAATCACCTGTGCTTGTAGACCTCCTGTCTCCAGTAAATCATAAGCATCTCAATCTTTTTGTCAGGCTGTGATATGAGAATCCACATCTAAATTTCAATATGAGGGGATAGGAGCTGATTAAGTGTTTGAGATAAGGCTATGTGACACCACAGGTTAAAAATACCTGAACTGAATTTGGCCATTTGCCTGAGAACCACATTGCAGTGTATTCAGCAGGTGCTGGATAAGCTTCCAAGGGGTTTGCTGTCTTCTGCTTTAAGAAAGCAATTTTTCAGGAGTGGTCTTTTTAGGAGCTGCATCTCTCTTGTTCTTCAGCATTTCTTTGGACTTTGCTGTCTTGCATTTCTTATCTAAAATGTTGCCAATGTCTGGAGTTAAAAGAAAATATAAAAGTGTAATACAGTCTAGCCATTTAGAAAGAAAAGGACAAATATTTTTGTTGGGCACAAATGTCTGGAGAAAGACTTAACTTAGTTTACCAGAATCCTATGCAGGTTCTAGTTTCCCTAAAAAGTGGTAGTTGAAACTCTTAAAAACAAAACAAAACCCACAAACAAAGGAAAAAACTAAAGCAACAAACACAAAACTCTAACCTGTTAAAACCTAGGCAATGTGCTTCTGGCAGGTCTGGGAAATAGACTAAAGACATTCAAGAACCTTCTGACTCTTAAGACTCTGTATAATTTTAGTATTTTACCAATTGTTGTTTTTCATTTTTGACTTTTTATAAATATTCTTAGTGATGAGAAGAAACTTTGGGAGATGTGTGTAAGTAATAGGCAAGATTTGTTGAGTAAAAGGCTTAGACCAAGCAAATTGGTCTGGTTTGTTTAAATTTTTGCCTGTATTTAATCCTTTAAAAGCTGTAGAAGGATACAGCCAGGACACTGCACTGGATTTGAAGTATCACTCCTGTGAACTGTTTGAAGGCTTCTCTTATTTTCCATGTCAGTTACTGTATTTCAGAAGTGTGATGTAGAAATGTGACTTTCCTAATGCATCTGATTTACTTTCTTATTTTCTGTAGTTGATTTCAGATGTAAATTTAACCTGTTCATTTTTTCCAGTTATACTGCAATGTGGTGTTGATTTGTCATGCATGCACTTGTTTCTTACAGATGGGTTGAAGCCAGATACCAAGATGCTCCTTACTGCTGCCTCCAAGAAGAAACCGAAGGCAGGGAAAGGGGATGCAACCAAAGAGGATGAAAGCAGCAAGAATGATTCAGCCCAACCTGTTACTATCTCTCTTCTGTTTAAAAGATATGTCTTTGACACACAGAAGAAAATGATTCAATCCTGAGAAAGCAAGAGAAGCCTCTGGTCACACCTGAAAGACCAGACTCTGACATGAATTCAAGTGGAACGTGTTTCTTGTCTGAACACATTAGGCCTGTTCGTTTCTCAGAAGCAGAGCCTGGAAGCTCCTACTGTGCCCTCTTCCAAAATCACTGCAATCTGGTTTTGTTCTGTTAGAATCTGCTTCCTTTGTCATCTTTGTGATGTGAATCTTTACAGCTTGTCAGAGAACGTCACCTACCACATGAGCACATTCGAGTGTGCATTCTAATAGCAGTGTTTTTCTGGAGAATTGTTTTGAATTTGCACTTGATTTAAAAAACTTGCCACCAATATTAACCTAAACCTAGTCAAGATATGAATTTCATGTGACCCACAAAGCTGATTAGGTTTACATCCCCAAGCAAAGTGGGAGACAGAAAGCATATAAGAGGTGAAACTGAAAATGAATGTTTCACATTCCTTCAGCTGCAACTCTGTTAGATGCTATCTGAGAGATGGTATGGATCTTTTTATAAATGATTTATATCTAAAAATGTTTTTTATATTAAACATAATGGTGCCTGTGACTGAGAGTATGAGTTGTTCTGTTTGCTGTTCCAGAGGTTCAGATCCTCCTTCCAGAAACATTTTATGTAGCTTTTCTGAATTTCCTGCCTGTTCTGCAGTGAATCCTACTCCAGAATTGGTTTGTTGTTTTTTTTCTTTGTAACCAAAATACCTTTTGTGTGTGAGAGAAGTTGTTGCCTCTGGAAATAGTCAAAGGCTTTAGTTCATTAAAATAATGATAGAAGATTGCAGCATAAGCCTTGTAAAATGAGTATCTCTAAGATGCTTTAGAAACTATTAGTTGCTTAATGGGGATTTCATGGCTGCTTTAGTTCTTCCTCAATTTCATGTCCTAGCTTCATAAAAAGCAGAATACTGGTAATGTCCCTTCTTTGTAATTTACAAAAGCGTAGGACACCTTAACATGAAAACTAATAATAATTCCACAGGTACAAAAGCTGCAGTCTGGAACAGAAACTGGACTCAAGCTGGCAGCATGGAAAATGTTAGCTCCTGCCTTTTGGATAAGAGTGCTTCTGTTTGTTGATGTTAAAAAGCAGCCTATGACTGATTTGCTGAAACCAATCATAGAAGATGACTTCAAGTAATGTAAGTGCGTTAGTTGAACACAGAGGTAATAACTTTGATAGACTACCACAGTCATTCTTTTTAATCATATAATTATATTACTAACACTGAAAGTGTTACTAATCAAATATCAGTTGATGGATGTGAGTCCATCATGCTAACATGATCCTATTTTTTTTTTCAGTCTTTTCCTTTTAATTTCCAGGTAACCAAAGTGGATACAAATGGCAAAAACATCAGCTATTGAGAGGATATTTACAGCTGGACACTTGTGAGACAGGACAAGTCTGGTGTCTATAACTAGGTTGATGGTACCTCTTTAAATGGGAACAGAATTAGTGCTTTGTGGAATAATCCCAAACAGTTTCTGCTGAGTGAGTCCCAGCAAAGCTTTAGCACATCCCTTAAGATTATGGGGTATGCTTTCAGTGTGATCTCAGAGGAATTAGGCAGGCAACTTCAGCTATGGCTTAATGTGACTTGTGCTGCCAGCCTTGCTGGAAAATGTGTCCTTCTATAACGAAAAAAATGCATTACACACCCCTGTCACCTCTCCTTCCCTGTTTCCTCTTCCCAGACACCCCCAAAGGCAGTTCTTGGAAATAATATTTATTATGTTGTCTTTCTTTTAAGCCTTTATCAAATCCTATTTTGTACTGTGCACTGTTACCTCTGCTTAAGATACTGCAGTGATGGAAGCTAGAGAAACAGATGATATAGAAGGAGTGCCATTATCACATCTCAGGTTAGTCTAAGAATTGGTATTAAAAAAAAATCCCTCCTCATTAAAAAGAAAAAAAATAGCAAGTGAATTATTAGGGAACTTATATTTTTTGTCTCTATAGTTCTAATGTCCTTGCCAAATTTTGAATGAGTCACCGAATTCTGTCAGTTCTACTTGGAGTTCTGCAAAGTAAAGGACAGTCTTTAGGAGAGATGGCCTGCTGTAGGATATTGTTGGCTGCCCCAGAGCTGTTAGCCTTGCACTTAGAGATTTTCATCTTTCTCAGTTCTAAGACATTTTTGAATAGTTTTGGAGAGGAAGGTGTCAGTGTAAATGGTTGTATGTAGTTTTACAAAGCACTATGTGATTAATGGTTTTCCCTTTACACTGTGGATTGCCCATGGAAGGATTAGTGAGTCCATTGTTATGGAACTTGATCCATTTGAAAACTCCTTAGTCCTGAATACTTAGTTTTGCAGCCCTTTGCTTGAATGAAAGGTTTTCTAGTGCTTGGAGTTCCATGGTTTATTTGCTTGGGATTCTCCAAAGGAGGGAGCAGCAACAGCTTCCAGATCTGGACTTCCATTCCTTTCTCATCCAGTTTCCTGTAATATACTGGGCTTTTTTAATCCTTCCCCCATCTTCCATCTCATTTCCCAACTAGCATGCTAAGACAGCATGGTTCTTCATCGCCTCAATCCAAGACCTAACCTCCTCCTATTTCCCTGCTTTGCTTGTTGCTTCTTGTTCTGGCTCTGCTCTTGCCTCTGGAGAAGGAGATGGAAATCCGAGTGCTGGCAGGGCTGCCACAGCAGGTGTTGGGAGCCTAGCATGGTTGGGAAGGCTCTTGTCCTACAGTTTAAATTGGCTCCTGTGTGTGGTGAGTAACTACCTGTGTTCAGCCACCTTGGGCTGTGACTTGGGCAGCCTTATGGACAACTCCTACTGCCCTAGTAGGAGTAGGCTGTGCAGAGGCATGCATGCTGTGCCTCATGTGAGTGCTTTCACCCACCACCATATCCTATCCTTGTGCTTTGTAGTTCTTTGTGTAAAGCCCCTGTCACAAAGCCCTGCCCTTCTGTTTTGCTCCCCTAGCAGAGGTTTGTGTAGGACAGACAGCTGGAGAGGTATCTGTTGAAGACTAAGGTTTGTTGTTGTGGTTTTTCCCTTCTTTAATTCCAAAAGGAGAACTTAAGTGTGCCCAAGAACTTTGATTATAATATGCTATTACTGCAGATCTCTGGCTGCTGTCCTGAGGCTGTTGGATACACATTCAAAAAAGGGTGAAATGGTGGAACAAAATGATTATAGGAAAATCAAAGCTTTTAAAGACATTTGTAGGATGAACAGATGTTCAAACATTCTTTTATTTGGTTTCCAGACAGACACTGAGACTTTCCTTTCATCCTCATAATCAGTGCATTATGCTGTAATTTGTAAAAATGGCATTAAAAAAATATTAACAGGGTCATATTTTGATCTAGTGACTCTGTGTCATTAAGCAGTGAAGTTAAGAATAGCAACTGGGAACAGGGGTTAAATGCTGCAGAATGTACTGTACTAGCATATATTGTCAGACTGTGTTATAATGAATCCAAAATGGAAGGAGGTTTTTTAAATGCTGCTAAAGTTGTCAGAGTTGCAAAACCAGAAATTATTATGGCTGTGCAGATGTTTGATGAGTAATACATCTTTGGGTTGTGGGGAGAGTAGCAGCTTTGTTTTTAAAAGCCTGTGTTCTGCTTTTCCTTGGAATTTATTTTGGGACTGCAGTCTGGCTTGTGATCCTGCCAGAGGTCTTGAGCCATGAGGGTCAAAACATATGCAGTCATGGTCGCAGGGATTCAGTAGGTGGCATCCTTTACTTGAAATCAAAACTAAACCTCCCCACCTAAAAATGGGGTATGCACGGGCATTGATAATGAAGATTTTAAATCAAGCTTGCAACGCATCTCTCAAAGAACAGCTTCTATAAAAAACTCCAGAGCATTTGATGACTGAAGTAGAGCCATTAACTGCTCTGTTGACCAAAACCTGAAGTACCAGTGTCCTTCCTAGACGTGTTTCTGGCTCACGTGAAAATAGCTCTTTTCCTCAAATCTTATCAATTGTCTTCATTGGTTGCAAGTACCTGACTGTGGGGAAAATGAGCCATCCACGCTGGCAGAGTTCTTGACATGTATGAGATGACTTTTTTTCTTTGTAGGAGGTACTTCACTTGCTTATTGGAGCTGCACAGTTGAACAGCCACAGGGTGGCAGAGCAAAGGTGAGAGCCCAGCACTATGAGCTGTGATGATGCTGTCATCTCCTAGAGCAGCCATGGGCCACCCCAGGGCTGTCTGCATCTCACTACTGGGAGAGCAGCTCTGTATTTACATCTGTGAAGTGCTCTGGGATCTTGTGGAATGGAGGATGAAAGACAGCAGAGGAACGCTACCTTATTAGCAGTTTCAAAGACTGTTTGTGTTTTCCTTTTAGTTTAATACCCACAATGAGCTGGAAAGCTCTTTATTTACAAACACATGAGTTTTAAACAAATTTACTGAGGATATAAAGAGAATAATTTATTTTAAGATAAAGCCTACCGGGGAGCTAACCTGCCAAGCCTGGGAGAAAGGAAGAAAATGTATGACTGCAGTCTGTGGTGAGGCCAGTCTTGCTGGATGATGGGCATCCAGAATGAATTCAAGGGTTTGAGGAAGTTGTGTCTAAACAAGATATTGGAGAAAGGGAGTAGTCTTCTGGTATTTGCCATAAATTCTCCTGCTGTTCTGTGCAAAAATAAGTTAAAAACATCATTTGATATGGTTATAGCCATAGACAATATGTAAAAGGAGAATAGTGGGTCTGCTTATTTCTTGTTGCCAGTGCCAGAATTTGGAGTCTTTCCTACATCTGCTGCTGTGCATGCAGCACTGGTTTTAGTTCCAGTTGTTAGTGGATTTAGAATTTAGAATGGAATGGGTTTTCCATTCCTCAGTAAGTATTACAGTTCTTCATTTTTATTTGGTTCTGCTACAACTGCTTTTCCAAGATGGTATAATCAGTCTGAAAGACTCATATCTTCTTTTCTTCCCTCAGGGTGACTGTTGCTTGTCAAAGGTGAGTGCTTGAAGGGACCTATGTGTTTCTGATATGTATTTGTAGACTTTTAGTAATAAATGAGAGGAGAGGGAATCCCATCTATTTATTTATTTATGTATTGGAGCTCGTGCTTAGGATCATCTGTGAAAGGAACTCGTCAAACAGAATCAGAATATCTGTGCAAGATCTCTGGTAAATCTCAGCCCTACCCTGTCCTACAAGGCTCATTTGTAACAACATGTCTGTCTCTTGACTGAGTCCTTACTAGTCCTGCCTGTTCTAGTGCACATTTCTTAACTAAAAGGTAATCTGAGGTCTGGATCAAGAGCTGCTAAACTAACGAGCTGGTGCTGACTGAAGTGCCTGTTAGCACTATTGTATTGGCATTTTGGCTAAACTGATTTGATTACTTATGATCCTGTAAGAAATCTGGGGTGTTCATTAGCTCTAGAAGCTTCTGTTTAGATGAATTTCTTCTCCTTTGATTGGAAGTCAAGCAGTCTTTCTGTGTTTTGGTTGATGATTCTTAGATTTCTCAAGGGCCTCATTCATGTCAATCAGAGAGACTCCATGCTTCTTGGACCACAAAATTGCTTTTATTAGGCTGTATATGGTCCCCATTCAGACGTGTAGGAACCAGTTCTTTTGTACCATTTTCTGTGAAAACAGATATGTTAGTGCCTATAACTTCAGTCTGACAGTTAGGAGCAATCCATGCCCTCATGACGAATTCATTCCCAAAACAGCGTTCCATAAGGACAAGCTGAAACTGAGACCCCACACAGTGGTTTTGCCTAAATGTCTTTTGCTAAAGTAAGCAATCCATTGTCTAGTTTTCTTAAGCTTCAATTTAACCAAAGACAAGTTGAACTCTGCATGCTCTGTAAGAATACTGTTTTGTTACCTGAAAAGATCAAGGTCTTTCAGAAGCTCTTCTAGACACTGTCGAGTAAACTGAAAGGTTTTCCACATTGATGCTCACCTGCATTGATGTGTATGTGATTTCCTTTCTGCAGAATATGGGTTATACTGTCTGTGAGGACATTAGAAAAGAAAATAGTGTCTGAAGATGATTGATGGAAGAAAGAAGAGTTGCTTACTCTGCAGGAATCGGAAATAACCAAAATTAACTTGCCCCCAAAAAGTAGGCATCTGAAATGCTTTTGTTACCTACATGTGTTCTGTAACTTCCCATTTTGTCCTACTTCTGCAGAACTTATGAAGTACCTATTTTTATGTTGTAGCATAGAAATTATTTCTGTTTTGCCAACAATATCACTTCTGGTGATTGATGACTTGGTTGTCACCACACACTAAGGCAATGATTATAGAGAACTGAGGGAATATTCCCAAATCTCTTTCCTGAGTTGTAACTGACAATTCTAAGCTTAGCATCATACAACTTTTGCTGGTGCGTTAATTGGCATTTATCTATTTTGAAGCTTGACCACCTCTATTCCACCTCTATTACCCACTGTACTTGGTTTTGTCTGATTCTTCTGGAATTCCTTACCACGTAGAGTGACTTCTGCATTCTTTATAATGAAGGAGTCTGAGACTTGGTTCTGTCTATGCATTTAAACCCTTAGGCTGAGGTATTGAGAAAAGAAAAAGAGGGTGTTTGAGTCACCTGTGACATATGCATGGCTCAGAAGGATACTTACCTTCAAAAGTGTTTTTTGCATAGGGAGTGCACATGCACCAGAAGCACAGTGCAGCTCATGCAGGAGTGTAAGCAAGAATGCTTTTTTCTTTAAGTATTTTTTTTCATACCTTGAGATTTAGACGTAGAATTGATGTTCTGTGTCTGATGTAGATTTAGTGTAAGAGTGAGACTATAATTGGGTTTCATCAAGTGTTTCTCAGTGTGTCAAAATCTGTTCTTAAGCCTCATCCTCAGGTGCTTCCTGACAAGGATTGTTGTATGATATTATGTACCTATGGAAAAGATTTTAAATGTTGGACTGATTGGGAAGACTCACAGGAAACTTTTTTTTCTTTCCACTTTGTATCTTAAGATACAAGAAGGGTGAGGAGTGTCAGGCTGTTGGCTGATTTCCTTTGCAAATGTGACCTATTGCAGCTGAAGGGAGAGGTGGGATGGCATTAACAGCATTTTGACAGGAGGGCAAAAAAGCATAGCTTGGGTGTGATAGAGCATATCTGTTTTTTTATGTACATCTTGTTTCTTTTTAGAGAAGTAAGGTAGATTTCAGTTTTTAATGAGTGTAGAAAGGAAAAGGAAAGGGATGATGCTGTGTCATCTTGGCTTTTTAATGTAATGGAGGAGCTCGAGAAATACTTTGTTTGGAGAGAAATTCAAAGCACTTTGTTCCTCAGTGTGGATTTTTGTGTGTTGTTTTCAACTTTGAAGATTGATCTGTGCTTACAGCTTCACTAAGTGTACAATTTGGTCTCCATCCAGTTCTAAGTTGAGTTGTAAATCTCCTTTGCCATCTGGCCAAGCATGGCATGACTGGGCAGTATCTGGGAGATATTTAGGTTTATAACAGTGAAAAAGCAAAGAGGTTTGCCAGTTTGGAATGAAAATAGAGCTGTTGGTAACACACAACTGGACAAGAGTCATGGGTTGTTTACGCTTAAATGTATATATAAAGGCCTAGGACTGCTGCTTTTACAATATCTGAACACAATTATTTAGCCATTTAATTCTGTTGTTATAGCAGGTATATAAATGTTTAAGCATCACAGTTGTTTTTTTTTTAACATTACAGTTTATTTTAAAGTTGAAGTTGTTGCAAGGTCAGTAAAGAGAAAAGCTCTCTGCAGAATATTTTGATTTATCAATTCCAAGTGCTGACAGTGTATGACAATTTTTGCCCTTGGTACGTGAGGTATTTCAAAAACATCATGTACAATTCACTCTCACTGTTATGTTTGTTGCAGTAGGTCCATGCCCAGTTTACAGAATTGGAAGAATGAGTTTAAGTTGTCGTCTGTCACATGTGGGATGTTGTAGGGTGGAGCTGAATCTTCAAACTGTAGCTCCTGCTGCTTCTCTTACACTCACTTACTGTGTGAAGGCCACCTCTGAGTCTGCTGTCACTAGCCTTGACAGTAGGTGGTCCAGGCTCCTAAGAACACTTCCTTTCTTTCCTGGGACAAAAGTAAGAGAACGTCCGAGAACTTCATATGTGACTGAGGCACTACAGACACAGTTTGTCTATTTTTTCCTTGGTCCTTTCTGATGTGGTCTGCCTTCCAAAGACAGATGATAAAATGTCTGTTATGTACCATGCATCCTAACAAAGAAGGCTTGTCTAGGTAGTGTTACTTGTCTACCACTACTAAAATGGGCACAGGTGAACTCATAACTTTGGAATTATTTGCTTAAAATACTAACATTAATATGATCTATGAAAGAGCAACAAAGACCACCTTCAATTTATACATAAGCCTTGCTAATTTGCAACATTAGTTTTGCTGGTTAGTGGGTTTTTTCCCCCCTTAATTAGAAATTTTAATTAGAACATGCTGTGTATTAAGATGTTAAAGCTTTGACTGACAGTCTGGAATTGCAGAAGAATCAGTTGTCTCTGTAGGGCTGTAGCACAACAGGGATTAGCTTGCACCCTTCTGCCTGCAAGCATGTTTTGCTTCTTGAGTCAGATCATCAGAAAATGTTCTTCAAGGTAATATTCCTCTTCCTGATCAGACTTTGTCTGTTCCGAGGGACCTGAGTTTAAGGAGATCTACAGATTGACTGATCATATATAAGGTGAAAAGACTAAGTCTCAAAACAGTGACAAATAGGTGAATTGTTAGACTGTTTCACCATGGCATTGGATCAGCCTTGCCTTTGTCTGCTTGTTCCAGTTGTGACGCTGCCGGTGCAGGGAGAATTCCATGTCTTTGGAGAGCTGTTAGTATGTTGGTGCTTCTGCAGCTCTGGTTTTGAATCCAGCCTAGGAATGTAGGAGAGATCTGCCTGAAGAGTTTTCACTGTCTTTGATCTGCTGATGTCAGCTGTCTCTAACACACCATACATGGCATGTTGCTGGGTGTGAGGGAGCCTTGTGGGCTCATGTATTTCGAGTTGCTCAAGCTCCCTTACCTCATGTTTCTTCTCTCCTGCTTTAAAGCAGATTTGTGGGAAGATAGAGATAGCTTTTAAAACATTAGAATTCAATGTTTCCAGCATTACACTCTTGGAAAGTACAAAAACTTCTGCCATGGATAGTTATGGAATAACCTACTTGTAAGGGAACAGTTTACCCACACTCTTCACACTTAGTGGGTATCTTGTGTCCTTTGAGCCTGAAGATTCATATTTTTGTTCTGTCTAGTGTAAGAGTAGGTTCTTCTGTTATCCAGTAAAATACACAGTCATTTAAAAAATTGCTGAAATGCATTTTCTAAGGTATCTTGTGGCATTCTAACCCACAAGCTAATTATGAAATGGCAATTTTAATTAGCTGTTTTCCGTTGATTTCATGTTCTGTGGGAAGAGAAGTCATGATTTCCCTTCCTTCCTACTGTTAGTTCATTTACCTTTAACAGATGTCATCTGTCTTTGGAAGTGCAAATCTTTGCAACCTCTGTTGGTATAGAAAACTATCCATGTTTCTAATGGTTTTATTAAATCAATATGCTTTTCAAAATGAAGATTGATCAGTGGCATTTTATTAATTTCAGTAATCTGTCCCTTTTCTTAAGCATCTATCCCTCAGAGTCCTGCTCTGCAGTCTCTGCTTTATTGAGCTGTTCACAGTGATGCCCAAATCTCTTATCTTGGATGCTTCTGTTAATGTATCAGTGTAGTTCAATTTATACATTCTTTGTGGCTACCTTTCACTTGTCAATACTCAATTTCAGACTAGCTTTGGTATTTAAGTTCTTCCTCCTTCCTCGTCCTGCCAGCTAAATTAACTTCAGACTATTTGCAAATCTCACCCAGTTATAGTTCTTCCCTTTCTGAAAGGTCATTAAAGTTAAGCAACACTTGGTTTTTTTGCAGGTCTTGGGTAAGCCAATGGTTTATGACTCTGTGTGGATAATTCCTGTACAGGAGTTATTCCTGTATTATATATTCCTGTATAGGAATGGAATTATTATAGATGTCCAGTTTTCCTTTGCTTTTTTGGTGCTTCTTGAATCACATTTATCGAGGTGATTAGCCAGCCTAGTTTTGATTGATGCCTCATTGTTTTACCTTCTGTTTTAAAGAAAGTGATGATATTGGTAATTGACTGGAGTTAAGACGTGTCTTTCTGTTAGTGTGTGAATCATTTAATAATGCTGCCAATAATGCAGTGAAGCATTTTAATTCTTCTGTTCTGTTGATCTGTCCACTTAGTGGACTTAACCCTTTTTATGCCAATCAATAGAAGTGAGTAAGGGTATCCTGGCTACTTCAAAAGCTAAAGAACAGAGAGTCTTAATATAGTTCAGAACATGTTTCTGCTTTGGATTGGGTTTTTTTTGCCAGTCTTAGAAAAACCTGAATCAATAGTTGATGATTGCTGAATGTTACTGACCCTCCCCTTTTTGCTAAGCAGTTCCAGTCCAAAGTTGGTCACTAAATTGGCTCTGATGTCAACACAAGTTCTTGTGTTCTTCACCTGATTGTGAAAGCAGCTTCTGTTTTAAGTCAGTTAAACTGAAGTTTTCATTATTCATCTGAACTTTAAGCTAGCTCTGTCAGAAAGCATTGTGGAATGAATTTTTGTGGGAGGACTTTTGCAGTGTTACCATTCTGCACTTGGCTACTCCTGGCTTCTGCCATTGCAGTAATTTCTGAGTTCAGCATTTCAGTGCCTTAAAGAAAAGGAACATCAGGAGAGGCTTTGCAACAAGTCAAAAATGAGCAGTGATGTAGAAAATAAACCATGATTGAAAAAAGGCTGATTTAATTAAACATTTATGCCTGGGACGCTCTGGTGTAAACAGCCTGTGGCTTCTGGCTTGCAAATTAGGTGTCTTTCTCTTTGTGGCTAATCTAGCTGTTTGTGCTTGCAGTACCAGAGCTTCTGTCAGTCTGAGCTCAAACTATCAAATCCAGGTAAGTGACTGTGCGCTGTATGAGGCAGGAGAATCTCTTAACCCCAAGTATGCAGCCTGTCTTGGAGGGATGCTCAGCAACAGCACAAGTTACAGTGCAGCAGTGCCACATCTGTTTTAGCTTGTGGCATTTTTGTTAAGAGGAGGAGCTCTGTTACATGCATGATTTGGAGAACAGTGCAGTAGCGTCTCATTTTAAGATTGCACTAGATCAGATGGAAAATAGCATGTCTTGAGCTTCCAGTCTGTTTCTGACATCTCTGTTTTTCCTGTGGAATCCTGTGGCTTGTTTTGTCATGTGAATTTAGCGGCAATGCTCAAAAGAGAAGCAACAGTATTAAAACTTCTCGGTGAGTCTTCAAGTGACTCTGTCCAATTTAGGATCAATATAAAGATATTAAGGAAGCAAGCCCTCTTTTGTCCCATCCGTTAGCAAGATCTCTTCTGAATTAGTCATGGGTAAATGTATCTTTGTGCCTTTTCAGTAAGGAGTTATCTGTTTGATGTATATAGAAATGACAGGGGCTATTGCTTCTTAAAGGGAATCCTAAAGTCATCATCAATTAGGGTTGTTTGGGAGGGAGAGAGATCAGGTTCTTTCTTCCCAGTATCTTACTTGAATCTTTTGTGTTGCACTGTAAGCCTATTTATGTTGGGTGGGGTTTTTTTTATCCCTAGTCACTTCAGTACAGAGAAGAGACTATTCCTTTTCTCTTTGGAATGCTCTTTTATGTACTTGAAGACTGATTACATTCATGTTCAATCTTCTTTTCTCTGGACTGAATGTTCTTAGTTTGTACAGTCTCTCCCCATGGAGGCTGTGTTTCCTAAATCTGAAGTTGTTTCTGTCTTCCTGAGTTTATCCAAATGGTCAGTGTCAATTCTCTAGCTAGCTAAGGCTTCACGAGTAGGGACTGAATAAACCAGGATTTTAAGTTTGGGTGTGTCTCAGTCTTGTCTTGCTATTTGTGCTTCCTCATCTGTGGGTTTTGCAGAATCAGGAGTTCATTGCCTTAAGTTTAATGTGAACTCTGTGTCACAGTGCCTATCTTAGTTTGTTAAATGGGATTTCATTTTCCATTCTGTGCTTACACATTTCCATGTCCTCTCTCTTAACTAGTTACCTAGTTTTCCAGACTACTTCCCCACTTTTACCAGGATCACTTAAATTCCACTACTTTACGCCAGCATTACTCTTTCCCACCTGGTCTATCCAGTCATCAAGATCATTAATGAAAATATTGAATAGAATTAGCTTGAGGCCAGACCTATGTGAAACATGCTTAATACATCTTCACAAACAGTGTGCCACTGATAACTGTTCTCTTGGATGTTGTCCACAGAGTGTCATGCTTAACCTATGAGTTTCTGTAGGTGAGTTTTCTGTAGCTTGCTTATTCAAATATCTTGTGGAAACCCATCAAAAGTTTTTTCTAAAGCATCTATGTATGCCTATACTCCAGGTGACTTTTTCAGAGCTTTGCACTCTGCTTTCATTTGGCTTCAGCTGCAGAGCACCTATGTGGTACCTGCTGTCCGCAACCCCCAGCAGAAAGCATTTGCTCTTGCCTATGGCATGGGAAATGCTCAGTTACTCCTTTAGCCTTACTGCACTTGCTCATTTTTTCCCCTTTACTAACTCAAAAGAAGAGGGAAACATATCTTTGCAACCACGCAAGCAGGAATTAGCTCGACTGTATTTTACAGGTAAACTAACAAATAACAGGAGAATCTGAGCAGCCCTCAGGGACCTGAATTTGTTTGCTGCTGGGCTGTTCTATCTGCAGCTGGCATCGGTGGAAACCTGAGTGCTCCATTAAAAGTTGACAACCTCTGTTCACTGGGGCACGGGGCAAACAGAGCCAGCCTGTTCTGCAGACAGACTGACGGCCTTTATCTCCCCCCACCCCAGCTCATGATGGGAAATGATGAGATTCTGAAACAAAAAGCTTGAAACTAGGGCTGGGTGCTTTTACCCTGCAGCTGTTGTACCAAGGAGGAGTAGTGACACAAGGTTGCCTTTCAGGGGCCATGTGGGAAATACGCTGTAAGTGAGGACTGGGGCTCATCTACTAGGAATGGGGAATTATGCTGGTGTGGATCCCAGGTAGTGACTAGGGTATGCACATCTGAAAATTTTCATTCCAAAACATTGAGGATTGCATGGGTAAGTTACCGCTCCCAAAGATAAAGGGGGACAATAATCTAGCACAGTGTTCACCCCTTCAGCTATGCCCATGGATTAATCTCTTGAGCAACAGCTTACTACCCTCTCACCCACCCCAAGGAGGCCTAAGCCTCTATAGCATTATCTTGAAGTGTCTTGATGTTCTCTGGCTGCTCACGGAGCAAAACTTAAAGGTATGTTTGTCTTTGTCCCCATGGTGAAACAGTATTGTGTTGCACCTCAAACGTGTGGTTAGGAATGATTCATGTGAAAATAGATAGAATTAGATGGTTTTGCTTTTTAAAAGGCAGCCCTTCAGCTAAGGGACAATGTGCCACACAGGAAGTACACTGAGCTTTGATGGTATCGTAGGTTGAAAGGAAATGCACGGTACTACTCAGAATGTGAGGTCTTTCTACCCTTGGAATGGTAATTTGAATGGTAAATTCATCAGTTCTCTTATGAAGAAGAAAATACTGTTACTGCATCCTTGCTGCTCCTCTCACTTTTGTTCCACTTACTGTTTTCATCAACAGAGCTCTTCAGTGCACCCAGCAAGTATCTATTTCTCATATGCTTAAAGGCCACATCTTGCTACTAAATGCTGCTGATTCCTTACTTGCCATTTTCTTTTGGAGTCTGGGTATGTTAGCTTTTCAGTAGTAATACTGGAGTTGGGGGTATTATTGTGCATAATACTGCAATCCTTTTACTCGTTACTTCAGAGTGTAGAGAGTTCCCCTAACCAGCTGCCTTTCATTCATCTTAATCTCTAGTCAGTGTGAATGATCTTTCAGTAACAATGGAGGTAGTAGTTTGTACTCTAAAAGCTTGGTTGTAGACAGGAACACTGCAAGTATCATTCTGCTCTTAGCTTTCCATCCGGTGTTGGTACATAGAACAATGACTCATCCTAACTACTTTTTGCAGGTAAAGGTGGTATCCCATGAATGGAATTTTTAGAAGCAGTAGCCCTAAACCTACTCTTACAACAGTCAGTGAGTTTTATGGCTAACTTCAGTGGGATGGGCAAACCCACAGCGTTCAGCTGAGGACCCAAACCAAGCCATTGCACTGTATGGTCGCATGTGTAACCTTGGTGTTCTCCAGCAGAATTAGGACATTTTCTCCTGGATTACAGGGACTTAACCTCTTATTTGTAGGACGTGCCTGTATAATGGTCTATAAACCTCTCTTGACATACACAGTAAACTCTGGCCTTCTTGCAGAGGAAAAAGGAAGGGAAAACATCTGGAAAAGGTAGCACATGAGCACAGACCACTGAATGCATTTGGATATTTTCTTCTGGTCATAGCAGTGTGTGAAACAGAAGGATAATCCACTGCGAAAACAGCGTAAGGATGGCTCCACAAAAAAGTACTTCTGGCTTAGCCAGAGCCCTCCCTGGGCTCTCTGGCTAGCCTGAGATAGTAGTGGGTGCTTAAGGTCTTACCTTTTTATAGGTGCTTCTTGAATCAGTGTGAAGGCTTGTGATGAAGAGGGTGGTAGGAAGGGGGGTCAACAAAACTATACAGGCACTATTGGTTGATTTGTGATTAGCTTTTAAGGACCTCTACCTGCACCATGTGTGTGTAGACCCAAGCCTGCTGCTTGGCTTTGTGATTTCTGAGACATTGGAGGTGTTGGAGTGGAGGAAACGCCCAATTATCTGAATGTCAGCAAGGATTTGGCTCTCCTGAAGGTCCCCTTAAGTCTCTGGCATGCATGTTAAACATTGTCTGCCAGGTAAATGGATCATGTGTCTTTTGGTCTTAGTTTTAGCTACTTTGTATTTGTCATTTTCAGACTCCAGAACAAACTCGCATAAGCATCTCATGGTGTCAAAAGTGCCCATTCTGATAGATGCCTTTTGGTTAACACTATTCTCTGCTTCATGGTTTGTGGCCAATTCTTTTTTTCCCTTCAGTGTTTTTTCTGACATTCTTCTGCTCAAGAGATTTTGTTTCTTATAGCACCAAGAACAGAGTTAGAGGAGGAAGCAGTGCAAAACTCTGATATGTCCTCATCTCTCTTCAATCTATTTATCTTCCGCAGAGGCCTGATAGTGAGTGACATTCATATAAACAGTGGGTTAAAGACCTAATGTGCACAGTTCAAACATCCTGTCATGATCTGGGCACATGTACTTGATTGAAAAATAAACACCTAACATGCATAAACATCTGATGTGTTTTCCTGGTTAAAATGTTGTGTCCCTTTGCTATGTTTTTTTTATAAACTAGCAGTTCATTCTTCCATTTTCCCACCATCCATAACGTATAACATGGTTTTAATTCTACTTTGAGCTGCTGGCTGTGACATGATTCCTACTATAGACAAGTTTACCTGAATGCAAGTTTATATGGTGTAACAAACAGTACTTCAGGGAAATACTTACATGCTTTTTCTCTTTCCAACAGTGGCCTGTTAAACAGTTTTATGCATTTTAACATGTCTTTCCCCCTCAATATACTTGAGGGAAAGGACAGCGTTTCGATCTAGAAAGCCGTGTAGGTATGACCAGGCTGTCATTTCAAATTCTTGCAAACTTTCCATGACCCAGCTGGATAAAGCCCTGAGCAACCTGGTCTGAACTGACTTTGCTTTCAGCACAGGTTGATGCTAGATGGTCTTCCAATATCTTTTTTCCAATCTGAGTGATTCTATGAATCTCTGTTAGATTGTGTGCAGCCATAGATAAGATCAGGTATGTTCATGGTGAAATTCCTATAGCTTAAAAGAAAAGTAGCAGCAGCTGTTGGTTTGTTTCCTGGGAGCTCTTCATCTTTGGAGTTGGTCTCATTCTGCCAGAAAACAGCTGAAGTGTGAAAGTGTAAGGACCTTCACAACATATCACACTTCTTTTTAGGGGTGTTAGGAAGCTGATTCCCTGTGATGGGAATTCAACTATGCAGTTGTCAGGCTCTGAAAAAGAATGAACTGGAATTCCTTGGGAAAAGATAGTGTGGACCTAAATAATAATAGGTGTATGTGGAGAGGAATGATGTGGAAGGCCAAAAGTGTGCTGTATCATCATGCTTTTTTTTGCCAGCTTCTTTTTGTGGTAGGCTCCTGCTGTAAGATGTTTGACCTGCAGAGCAGATGTTTTCAGGAACTAAAGGAAAACTAAGTTGCTGGAAAAGTTTTATCCAGAAGGTGCAGTGGAAATCTTAGAGGCATCGTTTGGAGTAATTGTGGTCTGGTTCCAGCTTCTACCAGTGTTGGACTGTCCTGAACATCTCTGGTGCTGTTCTGGCTGTAGTAACCAATGAATTCTCTTTGCTAGGCCTGTGAAAATCAAGCTAATTCTGTGTGCATGGTTGGGAAGTTACTGACCATATGTGGTGGTTTCATTGTGCTCATCTTATCTTAGTGGAGGGGCACTACAGAGCATCCCAGAGCTGTGTTTCCAGAAGAGTACTCCATTTCACAACAAGAGGCTGTGCATATCACTCAAGGGACAGACCTTGTGGCAAAGACCTTCAAAGTTTGCTTTCTCCCACATCTGGGAAAGCAGATGGCAAGCCCTGTTCAGGGGATTGTAATGTCAGAGGAGATCAGGCTTTGAGCCTGAAGGTCTTCAGTGACAACCATTTTAGCATGTAGAAAGCCTGGTAGAGGCTTCCATGTGCAGTTGACAGTTTTGTCTGAGAGAAGTTAGTTTTTGCTCTGAGCCGCATCGTGCGTGCTGTTCATCCCTAGCTGTCTCTTTGCCCTCCTGCTATCCTCAGCTCTTTTCAGAAACCTTAGATTTATCGCTCTTGGATCCTCTGTCATGTTCTGGCTTTTAAATATAAAAGCTTTTCAAAGGGCCTTTGGAACGGGCTGTGTTATTTTTGGCTCAGGCTCTTAGTGACACTCATTGCAGAATTAAAACCTTTAATTGGAAAGCAAAAAAAAAAGTAAAGGCAAGGGAAGGAAAACACATTGCTGCAAAATTAAAGTGGATATTTTATTTGCCCCAGAGGCGTGGGATTGAGATCCACTGCCGAGTTTACTCTGCCCCAGAAGATCACTGTAGAAAATGATGACTGCTTTCCATAAGTAATCTAGAACCTTTTAATTTTAAAACCTCAGACAAGCATCTCTGCCAAGATACTTGGATGCTGACTCAGTTGATGCAAATGTCCAAATAAGAACAATATAAGTTTAACACACATAATGTGGGAAGGATGAAGTACTAGGAAAAAGTAGTAGTTAAGGATGGCAAGGGAAAAGTTCTAATAAAAAATAGATGCAATGGAAACAGAAATGCAGATGACTTCTGTGACCTTAGATTTTTCGAGTTGTTCGTTTCACTTGTGCAAACATCTAGGAAGTTGCTTTGAGATCATTTGCTGACAGGCTCTGCACTGGAGGGGAGGCAGGGATGTGTTTGTGGACATTCATATGGGCTCCTTCTCAGTTTGAGTGGATGCTGCTTGATGCTGCTCTCTTTCCTTTGCTGTGGGTACATGCTTGGCCCTGGCCAAACCCTCTTTCCATGGTACCTTTCACTAGGGTGGTGGTGGTATTTTTGGTACTTGTTGGTGTGTGTGTGTGTTCTATGTTCGCAAGAACACCTGCAAGGTCCCAGTCATGCTCTCTGCAAAACTGTTTTGGGAAGAGGGGAAAAAGAAACGGAGAAAAGGAGATGATTGACAGTAGCCCTTTAGATTTCTGTTGTTAATGCACCAGTAATAAGATAAGGCTTATCTTTAAATGTTCATGGAATCGAGACTTTGATGGAAACAGGCTTTTGGGTTAATATATTTTTGATAGATAAAGCAGAATGAAATGGAAAGACCAGCAGAACATACAGCATACAGAGAAAGAGATATTTTTCTTTTTAAATCTCTCTCCTTGCATGGTATCTGTGTGCAAATGTTTGATACGCATATATAAATGGTGTGTTTGTAAACACACACTCACTGCACATGTTTTGAGGGGGATGTGTAGGCCTGAAAGGGGTGTTACTTGTGTAAGAGGCAGCTGAGAGAGATGAATGCTGCTGCTGCCTGCCAGCTGAGATGAAACATCTCACCCACTCCCTCCACTTCCGTTCAAGTCCAGTTATTATTGAGGAGTGGGGGGGGGAGTAAATGTGAGCAGATAAGAGGTCCCCTTCCTCTGTCATGGAAAAGGAGTTACATGCCAGCCCCTTGGAGGAGTTTGGGCAGCAAAGTTCTGTTAGTTAAGCTTCATACAAGGGCTTTGGGATGTCATAGTCATGCATTTCAGCTCAAGCTCTTTGTATGATCTGTTTTGCATATTTGCACATTTAGATAAAATGATCTTGTAACTGTGTGTAGTATGGTGTTTGGGAAGGTCATGCCAAAGGGATACAGTCTCCTTGCAGTGAAGAATTCTAGCATCTGAGTGGATCACAGACCAGAGGAGGGAAGATGAAGCCTTGTCGTGTTGCTGTGCTAATCTAGAGAAGAAAGCCGAGGGGAAACCTCCTCTAATAGTGCAATGCAGCTCTGTGGGGACATGCAAAGTTCACCTTAGCTTCCAGGCAGGAGGATGTTTGCCATTGTAGCTTTAGGGGAATGCATAAGAGAAAGCCAGGCAGATTTAGTGATGTTGTGTATACTGGGGATAGGAGGTGAGGGAGAAAGTAAGGCTCTAGAAAGGCAAGAAGAATTCAGGTGTGGATGGGTATGCATGGATAGGTGTCCATCCTGGTGAGCGCAGTACAGGGAACTGTGTGAAGGGCTGGGCTTCACTGGCAGAGGCAATAGCTGCTGTTGCCATCTCCCAAACAATGATCCTAGGACACTACAGTCAGTAATTTCCATCATGAAGAAAGAAAAAAAAAATAAAATTGAAAACTGGGCATTAATCAGACCCAAATCCACATAGTCTGTAAGATAGATGGGTTCTGGTCCTGTGCTTACAGAAATGCAACCTCTTTGCAAGTGTCCAAGCTGTTCATTCTGTCTGTAACCCACCTGGACTCAAAATGATCTCTCCCTCTCAGGATGTACTGGCATACCCCCACCATCTTGCCACATCTTCCAAAATGTTCCTTAAATTGCTCCTAGAGCATCGTGCTTAACTGCTGGTTGCCTGGCAAGTGAATGGCACAACTGGGAGGGGAAGGTTCCAGGGTCTTTGAAGGCAAACAAAAGGATTAGTGAACCTGAAAAACCTGTAATTCAGATCAATTTAGGAGAGCAAGAGACAGAAGTTTTCATTTGATTTCACCAAATCTTTAGTATGGCTATGCCAGATTAAGGCTTTGATTTCTCATATTACAATAAGATCTCTTCAACTGGTTTGGGGTTTTGCTTGTTTAGGAGGTTATAAAGTCAGCTCTGAAAATGACACTAATGGGGCAAAAGCTTTGGTTCTTTTCAGAAGTGTTGGTAGAAGTCTGACCTAATATCATTAGGAGTGGCATAAAAGCCAGTCAATTTTTCAAGGAGTAATTTTTCATGGAACAGACTACAAAAGTAGTAGAGTACAAATTCCTCATGTATTATTGTTAATGTTTATTTTAACCTTTCACTGAGTGTTAGGTCATTGGCTCTGACTTCCTGAGCTTGTTTGTCCCTGGTTGTGGTCTCACTGGTGGTGTTTCTGCTCTGAGCTGGTTGAGTGTATCAGAACTTGTGAGCACCTGTCACAGGTGCCAATATTTGCACCACTCTGAAATTAGCTTCCTTTGAACAGTTTTCACTGGTCAAGCTCTGCCAATAGGAACCAAATGCGTTGTAGAAACTTGTATGTACATTGGTTAAAATGTTTGTATAACTCATGGACCTCTATATTTAATTAACATAAAGCAACTGTCTTGAATCCGAGAAGCTATCTAGTCACAATTAGTTCTTGTTTGCTAATTAATTACCAATGGATGATTAAAGACTTGTTTACTAAGGTTTAGCAGCTATCAAGACACACATCTAGTACTCTGGGGATTTACTATGCAGTAACTGGGTTGTTGAATTAAATTCTTATTGGAGACCTTTAAACTGTGACTGAAGAAAGCTGCTCGGCAGCCACTTTTCTCTAACAGCTTGCCCATGTCCTCCTGGATCCACTGCCATGTGTAGTGTTGCTTCTAATGGGGGGAGGGTTACATGAATCCTCAGACTCACCCCTGTGAGTGACTTGATTCCTTCTGCAGGTTAAAGGTAAGAGATCTCAGGTCTTGGCTGTGTTGGTAGAGCAGTTCTGCACGCATACACTCCCAAATACTGTCTGTCTAGACTGACAGGTTTGTTTCATCTTCGTCTCTTCACTGATGCTCATCACATGTCTTACTTCAAATAGAGACTTCCATGAATGGAGCTTTTTTGTTTGCAAACTGGCTTTTCCTCCTTTCTGCATGTAGGTTTTTAGTTTTGCTTTTCTTGACAGTTTGCTGGGTGGTTTTGTTGAACTGTTTTAAGTCTGTGGGTTTGTTTGTAGATTTAGTCCCTGTGTTTATGGTCTCTTTGGCCACAAAAAGCCAAGTTTCTGCTCACTGCTTGATGAATGAGAACAAGATTTATGGTGGTAATTAGTGGCTTTTTCTAGTAACCAGCTTGAAGAGGCTTGAGAAAGTGGTATGTTTGCTGCCTTCTCAAAGCCAAGCTCTGGAGGTGTCTGGAGATGCACATCCAACATTGCTTACTGCTTTTCATAGCCTTGCACATTGTGGATAAAACATAAGGAAAGTTAAACACCAATATCTGTGTACAGAAGCTCTTGGATTTACCTGTAGAGAGTTGTTTACTATAGACTGCCATGAACAAAAGCCATTTATGCAGGTGTTGGTGAATAATAAGGGACAGAAACACTGTTTGTGAGAGCAACAGTTTAGAGTTTGAAGGGATGGTTTTAAAAACTGTCTTGCAGGATCTTACAGGCTCTCTGTCAAGGGCTGCTCTTCAGTCTTTTTTCTTTTTTTAAGCCTGTAGGTCATGAAGGGAGGTAGATGGACCAGCAAGGGTGCTGGGCATTTCTACATGGAGAGAAGCCTAGTAGGATTCCTTGAACAATTTCATCCTTTCTTTAATTTTCTCTTGTGCTTTCCTTATTTATAAGCCTGAGGTTTGGATTGCTTTTCTACCAGCCACTCTCAGTAAGCAGAGCTAGCAGGAAGAAAAAAAAAAAGAGAGAATGAGCAACTGCAGCAGAAAAGTGATTAAAAAGAATAATTAGCATTTGCCCCCGATAAATGAGCAAAGCCATTAATTAGACTGATTTACTCCTGGCTTTTTTTCCCTCCTTCTCCCTTTCCTCCCTCTCTCTCTCTCTCTTTTTTTTTTTTTCCTCTTTATCAAATGGCAGTGCTGTGACTGCCCCTTTGGTATGTTTTCATCAGCTTTTCACCAGTTGTCAGAGCTAACACCCTCCTTTCCTGGAGCCCAAGCAGCCTCTTGTAGCTAATGGATATGGAATGCAGCCAGAGCTGATAGCTGCTAGATCTCCACTGGCTTACAGGTGTTTCCATCATTACTGGCGTATTATTTGCCACTGGGTGCCCTTCCTCCTCCTCCTCTTCTTCTCTTTTCTCTCTGTTTTCAGTCTTCTTTCCAGTGTTCTAGAAGTAATTACAGTTTAAAAAAAAATGCTGGCAGATTTTTAAGAATTTTATTTAATGCAACATGATGTCCTGGTGATCAAATCAATTTCTTTTTTTGGCATGGTGACAAGCAGCGATGCTGCTGCTGTCTCCTGTTTGAATGTAATTACCAGGATGAAAGGGAGAATTTTAATTAAGACAATTTCCCCCACACACCTTCTTCCCTCCCTCTTATTCAAATCATAAGCCTGAGGGCTGTGTTCTTTTAGTGTTTTTTTATATATGCTTTTTCATTAAGAAATATTAGTAATCGTCAGACTATTGCATATTATATCTTGAATATGTCCTCCCCCCTGCTCCCACCCTGCTGAGAGCTGGCTGAAGGCATGGGGCTGTGCAGAATGGGGAAAATGGTATGTACATGGTCCCAAATGGGGGCTTGGCACTTTACAAGCAAATACAAGCATGAAAGTCCTTGTTTCAAATCTAAATGGTGCAAATATGATCACTGGCATACATATGGTGCTTGGAACCCATTGTGATTAATCATTATATGCATTCCTGTAATGCCCAAAGGCCAAATTCTTCATGCAATTTAGGGCATTGGAAGCAGAGACAGACCCAAATGACTGCCTAGGAGCCAAACACCAGAGAAACATTGCAAAATCTGGATTTGACCTTTATTCTTCAGACTCACCTCTAATTTAAGGAAGAATTTTATTTTTGTGCTTGGAGATGGGTAAAAAGAAGGTGCTTCTGAGGTAAGAAGAAACAACTTGCTGGCAAAGGGGAAATGTGAAGTGAAATAGGAGAAGAATGTGATATGGTTTGTTGAAAGGAGCTGGGAGGAAGCTGAGTAGAAGTAAAGAGCAGAGCCTGTCATGGAGCTTGGAAAATAAGGGAATGAGGCTCTATCTGGAATGAGCTTTACTTTTAAGGTTTGGGCAAATACAAATGGCTGTTTCTTATGAACCTCTGGCATGGGAGGTGCACTGGCAATGGGTTTTAAAAGTTGAATTAGAGTTAGGGCTTTGTGGGGAGAAGTGTTGAACTAAAGATTTTTTGGGATAGTTAACCAGGTTCTTCAGTCATCTGGTCCAGGTAACTGGGGAGTTGCATGTTGGGAGTTACTGTAACTGGCTGTTGTCTTGGAGGCACATGTTACCCTACAGTTCTGTCATCTCTCTGCTCCCACTGTCACTTGCAACAGCTATGAAGAGGTCAAGTTCTCTGGAGCTGAATGACAATGCAAAGGTAGCACCTAGGGATAGAGCATGGAGAATTATTTTTCTTGTTCTTCATAGGGAGGTGCAGGGGACAGCTTCCCAGTCCTGCAGAGATTTGCCTATCTATCTGGTTTCACCCCATACCTTGTACCACAAAACCCTTGTTCTCCCAGGTGTGAGCAGGGTATCCTCTGCAGCATGGCCACATGGGTCTGTTAACAATCCAGAATGGCTGGTGCAGGATAAGTCAAACTGCCTCTTCTTCCCCAGGGCAGGCAACACACTGCCTCCAAAATATACTTTTTAACCTGCAGTACTGGGACTAGGACAGAGCCATTACTTGGGATTGAAATTAGGTCTTCAAAGGATTGGTGTTGGAGGGGGCTACAGAAGAGGAAATTCATTTCCCATCTGTGTTTTTGAAGCATGTCTCAAGCCAGCAGAAGGTAATTTAGACCAATCTAGGTGCTTGATTTCCCAGAACATCTGCAAGTTTCTGTACAAGTACCTTAGCTGTGAAGCCTATGGCAGATTTCCTGAGCAGGACTGGTCTCTAGGCTCCCTGCGCTTCACCCTGCCTTCATGGGGATCACTTCAGGCATGACTTGAAGATTGCTGGACAAATAGGAAAACCTGCAGAGCAAGGTAGGTGCCTGCCAAAAAATGAAGGAAGCAAGCTCAGGTTGAATCTCTTCACTTGTTCAGTGACATTCAGAGGTGTTACACCTCAGCCTCCCACCTTGCCTGTTATGCCAGCTGCCATGGAGCAGTGGAGTTCAGGCATTTGGGTAGAGCTGGTTGAAACAGCCCAAACAAGGGAACTGGTAGAACTTGAACCTTGGCTGAATGGCTGCCCTTGTCCTCCATGACTAAAAAAAAAAAAATCCTGCTTATAAAATCCATGTGCTTACACTTGTGCTTTCAAGTCCAAAGTGGGAAATTTCCTCCTCTAGTAACCCCCAAGTGAGTCAAGGGGAAAGGTGAGCTGTGGTGGGGCTTGAGTATCAAGGTTACTGGGTAGAAGAGATCAGAGGGGTCTGGGTGAGGAACAAAATGAAAGATATGATGCTAGGGCAAAGAGGAAAGAATATATCACGCTTTCAAAGGTCTTGGGCTTTGTTGGATGTGGCCTAAACCTGACAGAGTCACTCACAGACTGACTTTGACCACCACAATGGGCAAATGTATTGGAAAGCATGGTTTCCTTTGGATGCCAGCCCTGGAGGGATTGGCAGAGCTTGGATGCACTGGGTTAACAAGTATGCATGCCCCAACCACACACAAACAGATGCAGTAATCCGACTTAGTCGTGTGCAGCCCAGGTCCCCTGGCTTACTCAATCCCAGAGTGGAAATTGCGCCTGAGGTTAATGCACTGCAAAGAATGTACGGGAAATGTTTCGCATTTTAAACAAATAAGCCTCAGTGTGTGTTTTTTTAACGCTTGCTGACCAGCTCTTCACATCCTGTTAAGCTAAATATTTGCATGGTAGTAGTACAAGGAGGGCTGAGCAAGGAGCCCCTGTGTTTCATTTGGGTGGCTGTATATTGCCATCAGCTGCTCTTTCCTCTGCTGTCTGTTTTTCTTAGCAGGGTCAGGACGAGTTTCACAGTCCGAATGGTTCGCTGCAATTCTCTACAGGATATCCTCATTTTACTTTAATGGGGAGGAAATTAATGAAACATACAGGCCCTGGGGCTTCAAATACTATACATTAATATTATCCCAACGTATTGTGGTATGTGTGCTCTCTCAGACTAAACTTTACACTGGACAGAGGAAGTTGTGATCAGATTCAGGTGCCTGTGAAATTTAAGTGGTAGGGGGGAAGAGGGGAAAAAAAATAAAGGAAAAGAGAAGCTTGAAGCAGTTTCCTTCCGTTTAAGCCCCTGATCAGTGTGAGAACAGGGATGTTCAAATGGGATTGGGTCAATATAAAGCAAACAAACTATAGTAGCTCTTAGGAGAGGACTGTTTTGCTGTATTTGTGTATTTGGAAGGTTCATTCTTTTGACTTAGTGGTTACCTTCTTTGGAGAGTGAATTCTTACCATCTGTGAGTAGACCAGTAGTGATCTAAGACAGTGGTGGTCTTTGCAGAAGATGGGATGCAAAAGGATTGCAAAGTCTTCCACCTCTCTTTCCTCAAAAAGAAAAACACTGCAAGTGCTTCCCAATGCCTGCAAGCAGGCAGGTGAAAAAATGGGAGAATATCAAAGCAATAAAAGAATATTGTTCAGCTTCAGTTTTCTTTGGTGGTAGCAGGGAACAATGAGAAAACAGGCCTGAGCATGCAGCCAATAGCCCTTGTGCAAAGGACCTTCCAAGGCAGCAGTGTTCATGCAGCAATGCATACTGGCTTCGGTACAACCCACAACCTAAGGTCTGAAGGTGCTTTGCCCTGGCAGTGGATCTGTAGACTTATAGAGCCTCCCAAGTAGACCAAAAAGCTTTGGCTATGTATTGAGAATACTTTAGACCCAGGATGCTCAGCTACTCCATCCCAGTGTTCCTCTTAGCTGCTTAAATATAGCTTCTCTCATGGTAGCTGTTCCTGTGGTTAGCAGGGGGTCATTAGCATTGGGCTGTGTCAAGCCCACTACTCAGAAAGCTGCTGACAGTGAATTCTGCTGTTCCTTCTGGGATTTTTGTTTTCTTTCCCATTGTAGTGCAATTTCCTCATATTACAGCAACTGGCACTGTCTTTGCATCAAAAGGAACAGATTCCTACACAATTTTGGTGGAAGAATGTGGAGGAGGGGACCTTGTTTGGAAAAATTGGCTGCATCAAGGAAAAATAAGAAGTTAAAGGAAGGTCATCATGGTTTTGGTCTCTCAGAGGATAACAAGGCTTTTTTTTCTTATTCTTAAAAATGTGCTAAAATACGGGAAATTTTCTCTGGGCTGAAGAAGGAAGTGACTCCCTCCCATTCCCAAACTCCACATCCCCAACTCTGTCCATTTGATTTTAAATGTTCCTGAACTGCTTGCCTGGTGGAGAAAACCACAACTTGAATATTACCACATTTTACAAACTGAAGGCTCTGCCTTGGGATACGGGGACAATTTATTAGTGGAAATATCTTTAATTAATTTGTGCACAAGTTCGTGTTTTCCTTTAATTCTTCTCCCCAGGCACTTGACCCATAGTAATGAAATCCGAGAGCCCTTTTCAGAAAATGACTTTCTCAGCATTTTTGTTCCTTTTAAAGTTAAGTATATCGCATAATGACCATGAAATGTTATCCTTTATTAGGAACACACTTTTCACTGAGAGTCTTCAAATAGACTTTATTACCAAGAACTCTGTGGTAAGCTGCCATCTGCTGCCTTGCAGTCAGACAGGCCTGGCTTTGAACTCCACATGCAAGTATCTTCGAGGACAAGTGCTCTGCTCTGGCAGCTCGGTTGGGACTGGCTGTCGCTGGAAGGAGGTGGGTCCTTGGTTTGGTGCCAGGCTCAGGAGAAAGCATAGCTTTGACCATTGAGTGGCCAAAAGCTGGCTCCTGCAACTCAGCTGTGCGTGACTTTAGAAGGGACATCATGCACTGAAAATGGTGTTTGGGAGCCTCTTGTGCAACCTGATCCCTACACAGGTCTAGACACCTCTAAATGCTGCAGTCAGAATGGCAGACCTTTCTGCTAGGTATGAGGACCGTAGCCAGGACGGCTCTTCCTGGCTCAGTCCCTACCAGTGTCATATGGGGATGGCAATGTCTCCAAGATTTCTTCTTCTCCAGGCTGCCTCTAAGGAAAATCTTCAAGCTCAGAAAATCAAGGTATGCCTCTAGAGTTGCTTTGGTGTCTTTAGACACACTTTGCCTCTCACTGCAAACAGTCCATAAGGAAACCTTCTACACTAAGATGGATCAACAGTCCCCTGTGGTTTGGCATGTGGGAACGTTAGCACTGACACAACAGACACTGGTGACTGAGGGGTTGTTTGCAGATAATGCTTCCAAAGCAGAATGGGACTTTTCAGGGGTTTTTTTGCAACAGAGACGGGAGGGAGGGTGCTTAATAACAACAGGCGATGAACAGTTCTGATTTATAACCCATCTGAAACGTGTTATCTCCCCACCCTGCCTCCTGCCCCTTAACTGCCACTCTCAAAGCCTGGCACCTTCTGATGCAACATTTAGGGTGCTGATTCAGAATGGGCTAGGAGGACATGGTGTCATTGTGAAGTAGCACAACCTGATGTTTCTTAGAAAATCTCATTCAAGTTCTAACTGGGATTTTACCCTCACCCTGAATGTATGCCAGGAAATTCATCATGCTGTGACACTACCATGTTGTCCTGGAATGGGCAGTCTTGGCCAGAGCTAGAGTCCCCTGCACCCCTCCAACTCCAGGTCCTCTTTTGGGGGCAGTAACACAGGGCACTCACTGCTCACTCCTGTCTCTGATGCTCAGTCCAAGTAAATTCAAAACTCGGGGATCAGGGTAGGCTTCCTGGAACCAATTCACATCTTGCCTGATCGATTTGTCTTATCATAAAGATACTATTAGTGTTTAAAAGCCCCCCACCAGCAGCAGAAAGGGCTGTTTTATAAAGGGCTGGTCCCTATTGTTTTGAGGTCATCCGTCTTCCTGCCCTAGTCCAGTTTTCACTCTAATTTGTTCAGACCACAGAATGGGCACATGAACAAATCATTTGTTTTTGTTTTTGACAGGCGACCACAAGAACATTGGCTGCATGTGCTTTTTGTTTGATTGCAGTTTAACAGCTGTTCCCTTTGAAATAATCCCATTGCTGCTGGCTTTATTTCTTAGTTGCTCTTACCCAACATTTCTGACCAGTAAGGCTTCTCCCTCCTCCCCACCCACCTGGCCCTGTTCCCTGCCCTCCCCACTGCTGCCCTAGGAACCCTTTTGGTTATTTCAACCTCCGTGATTAAACTGGCCCCCAATTGTTATCAAGAAGATTCAGGAAGGAGGATGAAAAAAGGAAACATAATCTTATCTGAGAATAGAAAATATGATAAGGGCCCCCTATCTGGAGGCTGCAGTGTCCCTCGTGGTGGGGCTGCAGCAGTTCCTTTGAAAATAATCACCGACACCATCTCTGCTAAATCACCTTTCACACAGCTCAGGCCTTTGATACAAAGGCCCCTGGCAAAATTAGAGCAGGATTGTGTAGACCCCAGAGCAAATGCATTAAATGCTCAAGAGATCAGAATTAGGGGGCACCTAGCTATAATTGTATAGGAGGAACTTCTGTTATGGGTGGGGGGAATGATGGTGTGCCTCTGTGAGTATATGTATATGTGCATTTGTGCCTCTGGTTGCTGCCCCATGATGACTACAAGTTTTAAGGTATGGCATGAGGTGCTAAATAAAGGGCCTTAGTACCTTTTATTTATCTGCATAGGAGAGGAATTAATGCTAGCCAATATGCAGTGTATAATGATTCTGAGTGCTCAGCTCTTTCGGAAGGTCTCAAATAAAGCAGGAACAGAGCAGTCCTGTGCTGGCTAGGTGTAAAGAGCAAGACCAAGCTTAGTCGTCTTTTTCTTTTGGTTTTATTTTTANCCCCAATTTTGCTGTCAGAAGCCTTGGGGTTAAACTTTTCTTGTTTTATTTCAGCTGAAGTGACTTTCATATGTATGCCAATAGACCTTATTGGGCACATTGCAAAAAATCCTCAGTGTGTTGCTCTGAAGAACCAGGCAGATTTTTTACATGAATGAACCTGACATGAAATAGTGCTACTGCAGTGAGGGGAGGCTGCTGGGGCTGGGAAAGTGTAATATTCTGCAGGGACAGGTCAGAGGTGCATTGAGTGAACATGTAGAATCATAAGAAATACAAATATATGGGCCATAAGTACATGGGCCTTAAGTATTACTATTTGAAAAGAGAAACAATCTACCCTGTAATCATTCTGAAGCAATGTCTAGGGATTTTGGGTACTCAGTCTTTAGGTCTTTGTGTTGGGGTATGTTTCAAAGGATGATACGTAGAATAGTCCTTTTTAAGCAAGTGGGTTATTTTAAAGTGTTTGAAATCAGTAACCTAAAAATGGAGGTTCCTTAAATCCCAGCTTGCTTCTGAAAATTGTGCATTGCTGAGTGGCTCCATGGATTTGTGATGACTATGGTTTATATCTTTTAGAAACTGATTCAGATTGAACAGGAAAAATCTCAGAACAGCCAGCCCTTCTGGCAGGTGTTAGCCATCAGCCAGATTACCCATTTCCAAGATACTTCAAGGCAAAACTTAAAAATATGCTTTGAAACCCCCCAAAACCTTCTAAAACCTCTAACAGCCAAGAAAACTCTGCTCTTTTGTGAGTATCAGGTTAGGAAGGTTTGCTTGGGGCATAGGAAGTGCTGAAATTGTCACATCTTGTGAAATAGTTGAACTAAAGAATCCAGGCTGAATTTGGCAAAGCTCAAACCATAACGTAGTTCCTTTGCAACATGATCATCTGAAATTGAATCCCTTTTTCTCACAGAGGAAAAATTACTTTTTCTTCATATTTTTTACGATGGGACACTGCAAGAAGACAAGGGAAGGGCATTATAATGTTGCTACCTGGTATCTCAAGACAAGGTGTTGACTTCTGGCACTGCATCACTAGTCTAAGGTAAAAAGTTTGTAAAGTAACAGTTTTAAGTGCTGGCCTGGAAGAAAATTACAGTGGTGGGAAATTGGCACAAGAATTGATAGATAAGCTCAGAAATCCTTGTCTTTCTGCTAATCTAGCTTTCAGGGGCTGACATTTGTTAATGCAGCCCATTGAACAGGAGTGCTGTAGTATGTTGGTCTGTAACTGCGACATGGTCAGTGTGGGATAAGGTTATGGATGACTGGCACAGCCTTCTGTCCAGTTTTTTTCCAGACACACAAAATAATGCCCGTTAGGTGTTTTCCTCCTGTTCTTCTCGCTTGACAGCGAGAATCATGGATGGAGGTGCTAGACTCAACTTCAAATTTCCTCTTGCACATTGAGTTGTATTTGTGCAAATGAACATTAATTGTGGAGCATTCATGGAGAGCATGAGCATAAATCTATTTTACCTTTCATAGACAGGTGGAATTTTTTCGTTCACTTTTGTAGCTGGCTATGAAGTGCATCTAAACCAAATCCTCAAATTTCCTTGCCTTTTGGGAAGCTTAAATCTGAGATGCCCTATAAAGGGCTGAAGTAAAAATCTAGGTTCATCAAAATGGCTGTTTCATAAGCTCTTTATAAGTAGACATAATTGCTAATCCAAAGACACTACACTCCAGTTCATTTGCAGAAGGATCAAGTGAGGCAAGAGCCAGCCAAGGCAAGACATTCATCTGCAAAACAGCTCATTGGCATCATGGTCTGGAGGCATTCCCACCCTGCAGCAGCCATCCCCTTGATGCTGACCACACAGTTTTGTGAGGTTGTGTAGTGAAACATCTCAGGGAACTGATCCAGCTGTGTCCCGTGGGCTTCTTGTTATAGTGAATTGCTTCTCCTGCCAGGCTGATGTCATGCACCACTGCAGCAGCACATGGAGGGGACTGCACACTGCAGGACAGGGCAAAAGCAGTCAGGAGGGAATCCCCAAAGCTGGTATTGCTGCTGCATTTGTAACATGAAACCGTAAACACAGCAAAGGGGAATAGAACAAGTGTGTGAATAGTTCAAAGAAAGAATGGGGG